>NDGM011089726.1:692-12549 GCA_002564305.1 Octomys mimax
GGGAGTTCCTTTTGTTGTCTTCCCCATCTGGCCCTCTAATTCCCCACAGAAACAAACCCAAACATCTCGCCCTGGCCACTGCAATGAAATGGCAAGGAAACAACTGAGGAGAATCACTCTCAGAATCGTGTTCCAGGCGTGCACGAATATGCCTGAACAAACCCTTCCATTTCTAAGTGAAATAAAACCCAAACAAACCCAGAAAAAACTGAACATGTGATTTATTATATTTAGGGTTGGTCTATAAGGCTTAAATACGTCTTTCATAGTTAACAGCAAATGAATGCAACTTTACAAAATCAGTATTTCAGTCCAGTACAGGACTGCATGTGGCGACTGTGCATTGGAAAGTAATATTCCCTCAATGCAAATATCCGATCTGCAGCCCCCTTCAGAAGCTCCTGCTCAGATCTCAAGCTGCAGTATTTATCACCAGCTCTATCTGGAACACAAGGCTACCTAAATCAAACATTAGAGGAAAACAGTGGAGTCATTCAGGCTTAATATGTCAGATTTGGTACAGGATTAAAATACTAAGGTTTTTTTAATGTCTTGGTTCAAATTAATAAATACAAACACAATATAAAAATATACACCAGGTGATAAGACTGCGCCATGTGTGATTGGGAAGCTAAATCTCGCTCTCGTACGTATGCATGTAGGTCTTGAGGGACAGGATTTCCGGGTAGCTGCGGCTGGTCTTTCGGAAGAAATCCAGACTGGTGAGCTGCTCGATGTCCCGCACCCGAGCCGTATGCATCTTCATGAGCTCTTCCACCCACTTGGATTCGTCCTCTGAGCTCTGCAACAGAAGCCAAGTCGTCAGAGCCTGATTTTGCAGGGGGCTTTGCGTGACCATCACTGTGCACCAAGACAGCGCACGACCTCTTTCGGCTTCGCTGTATGCCCACCAAGCCAAGCCTGCTGCTCCCTCCTGAACCCCCCTTCCCGTCCATCGTCCCAACCCATGTGCCTGCCAGGTAACACTGCCAATGCTGCACTCTGCTGCAAACCTCAGTGGGAGTCAACTGTACCAAGCAGCGGAGGCTTGTGCTCTTGAGAAGGCATGTTCCTCAATAGGCATAGGTCAGAGCGATGGAAACCTGACAGCCTGAAGAGCCAGTGATCTGTTTCCTTTCCTGGCTGTTGAATGAGCCCAGATCCCAGTAATGTGAGATGCCCTTCCGCTTCCCAGGAAAAGGAATAGCTGTATCTAGAGCACGTTTGTGCCCTGCAGGTTGCTCAGGACGGTCAGCGGTGCCATCTGTGACATCAAAGTGCACCAGCACCTTAGGAATGAGCTCAGCCTGATGTGGTTGAGGGGACGCACTTGGCCGTGGCAACCTAAGAGGCTAGACTTGGCCACTTCCTGGCTAGGCCCTCTGGTCACGCTCTTGCACCTCGCAAGGCCTGGCTTCTTCATTGATTTCAAGGTGAATTGTGTTTACTTCAGCAGCCCTTTGGCAGGGAGAGAAAAGGAGAAGAAGAAAGAAGAAGGAAAAAAAGGAACAGAAACCTCACAGAAGAGAGGAAGGAAAGCCAGGCATGGGGGAACACACGTGTAATGCCAGCACTCCAGAGGCTGAGGCAAGAGGATCGCTGTGAGCTCGAGCCCAGCCCGGGCTACAGGAGGGAGTTCAGGGCCAGCCTGAACTGCATAGGGAGATCCTGCCTAGGAAGAAGAAAAGGAAAGGAATGGAACAGAACGGAATGGAACGGAACGGAACGGAAAGGAAAGGAAAGGAAAGGAAAGGAAAGGAAGGAAAGCAAACCATTTTGTTTGCTGAAAATGGTCTCTTTGGCACAGGTGAAAGAAACTCAAATGCCCCCATCATCAGCTCATTCCATGTCTACCATGAGACTGAAAGGTAATCCCAGTGAAACAGGCCTCTGCATCTCGAAACTACATTCTTTCATTCTGGAGGGAGCTGGGGTGGAAGCAAGAGGCCAGGAAGCCCTGCAGCTAGGAAGAAGTCACTGCCTGCATGAGCAGACATGGGGCAGGGGGTGCTGCACAGAGGACTGTTCCCCACAGCATCTGCTAGGCCTGCAGCACCCCCCAAGAGCCTTTCTAGAGGTCAGACTGCAGCTGCAAAGCCCAGGGCTAAGGTGGCTCAGATGAGCCCTGGCCCAGCTCTCAGCCACCATTGGTCTTGGCAAACCTCCTGCCGTAGCCCCAGGACCTGCAAAATTTTCTAAGAAAGCTCCAGCCCATGCAGACCCAACAGGACAGCATGGCAGCTTGTGCCAGGCTCAGTGTGCACCTGGGCAGTGTGGCTTTAAGAAGCTGACCCCCGGCCATCCCAAGCAAGGGGAATAAGTGAGGCGGACTTGCTTGGCAGGCTGGAGAACAAAGGTGTTGACCTTCCACATCCCACTCTCCTGCCCAACCTGACCAGGACCTCAGCAGAAAGACCTAAATATAACCTCCCCACAGTGGCCCTAGGCAGCCCACACAGTGACCATGTAAGGAGCCAAGTGGGAGGTCTCCAGAGGAGGCAGGAGAGCACAGAGGAAGCGCGAGGTGGGATTTGGGGAGAATTTTCACATTCAGCTCATTTGTTTTATTTTTTCAATGGTCACTCAATCCAAGTTTTTCTTTATAAATGCAACCATTGGAATATGTGGTCAGCAATGAAAAGAATTTTCCTAATTTAAATCATGGCACGCTGGGACTGTAAGAATGCACAGCAGGAAAATCTGCCTTTTGCTACTTCTTCTTTCTTTAGGAAGTGATTTGCCAGTTTGCCAGAGGGGAATTTTCTTCTTAAGTGCTAAAATATGGTCTCTGATTTGTCATTAGGAAATGAAGGTAGTGGTGCGCATGAAGAAAATACATTCCTTCTTGATATGAGTTGGCCACCCATAGGAGCAATTGTGATGGAGACAGGCGACAGTGGAAAACTAACAAATGTATAACAAAAGTTAGTACACCCCAAGGAAGGAAAAACTGTGAACGCGAACAGCCAGGTGTGGTGCATGCCTGTAACCTCAGCACTGTGGGAGGCTGAGGCAGGAGAACTGCAAGTTCAAGCCCAGCCTTAGCAATTTAGAAAAATAAATGTGATATGGAGAAAACAGAAATCGAGAGCTGTGCTTACAGGCAGACTGCATGATTAGCAGTTGTGTGATACACAGAGTGCCTGCACAGTGCTCAGAATCCAGCATGAACTCAGTAAAACTCACTAATATTACTACTTTAAAATTTGACTCCCAGTGATGTGTAAAATGCAATCTTCCTCTACAATTCTGAACACATCTAACTAGCCTTCCTGCATCCTCTACTTTGCTTTAAATACCCATGGCCCCAACATCCGCTCATAGGTCCGGCCAAATCACTTGCAGATTAAAGCACCTGCCAGCGCAAGGGGCCAGGGGTTCGATTGAACCCCTGGCCCCCTGTGCCAGGCCTGCCCCAGGAGCACACTGGGATGGCGGTCGAGACTGGGCTCAGCAGCGTGCACCTGTAATCCCAGCTCTTAGGAGACTGTAAACAGCAGAATCATGATGAGACTGATCTAGCAGTGAGACCCTGAACATCCTGTAGACCCTTCCCTAAAATACGGAAGAAAGACATCCGCTCATAACTGAAGCCACAGTCCAGAGCTCCAGGGCCCTCTGAAGCTGTTCTTCAACCGCAGCGGCGACTTCCTCACCCATTATCTACAGCCTCACATCACAGCTGTCTGGGTGTAGGGGCGACATCTAACATGTACGCTAGAGTTTCTCCCCCTGTGGCTTCCAAGGATCATGCATTGTAGTACAGTTTGGTAGCTGACAGCTCCTCTGGAGACACAACCTGGCCTGCCTCGAGACTCCCACTTCCACCAGCAGATCTGCAGCAAGGCCTTCCCGCCACATGAAAGACACCTGCAGCACCTCTGGGGCTGGGCCGAGCTGGCACGGGGCTGAGCACACAGCACGGTCCCTTCTTCCAGCCCACAGCACCTGCATCAACGTCTGCGTCATGCAGGTGGGCAGAAAGGGCTGACGTCGGGCCAGGAACCAGCTCCTGCTGCACCTCCCTAGCAAGTAATGAACGGAGAAGACGACCTGATTGCTGGGATTTGCCCTGCCTGGTCTCTCCATCGATGTCTCTTTCTCTGTGAAAGTTTTCAAGCATCCCAGGAGCAGTGAGCCTAATATAATGAACGGCTTTCAACTTTCACTCTGCTCCAGCCATGGCTAAAATCATACTGCTTTCTATCTCCTTTTTATAAAATATGTATCCCTTTTTTAAGCCTAAACATGCAAGGGCACTCTTTTAGTTGGTGGTTAAAATCGAGCACCCGCGTGTGTTAAGCATGCACACACACATACACATAGACTGAAAAACAAAAGCCACTGGAGTCCTAGTTCCTAAGGCTTCAAGGAGTCTTCCCGTCAGGCCCTCTCTTCCTTCCATTTTGCTGGGCAATCCAAGCACTTTCTACTAAGCGAGTTCGGGTCCCGCAGAGGGAACAGAAATTAAAACCCAAGCCCCAGGCTTCTGTCTTGGGACCTGCTGCTGAACTCACATTGCAACTCTCGTCGTTGTCCGGCCGGTGCGGCAGGATGAACGAGGACACCGACAGGGGCCCGTCGCACTTGTCGGCCGGCTGCGTGAAGTCCAGGCAGCTGGTGAGGATGCTATAGTAGTGAGTGGGCACCGGGATGGAACTGCCTTCCACAAACCTGCGGAGGAGGGCAGGGTGAGGCTGTGGGCACAGGCGCGCCTTGCACGGGGATCAGGGCCAGCCCAGAGGCCCCATTCCTCACTGCTCGCCCAGGGTCGCCCTCCCTCGCAACGCCCGCCCTCCTCTGTCTCTGTGACCAGCTGTTCTCTCTGCCTGGGCCATATTCCCTGCCGCCTCGGGGTGGGCAGAGGAGAGGGAGATTCCAGGCCAGTAAGACAGCTTGATCTGAGAGCTGGGGACAGGAAGCGGAGAGGAGGCTGGAAGGGTGAGCGCAAGAGTGAATAAAAGGCCAAAGTGGGCCCCGCACCCCGGGGTGGGGTCCCGGCACCGCGCCACCGCGGAGGGCTCTCTGCTTAGGGCTTTGTGATACGGAGTGGCACCGTGAGGCCCAACGTGTCAGGAAGATGCCTTTCAGAGGCGTAGAAAATGGGCCAGAGCCGGGAGATCCTGCACTCAGGGCACGAACCGCCTCTCAAACTGCGGCGGGAACCTAAGCTCGGTGAGCAGAACTCATCTGCCAAACTGCTAAGAACCGAGCTCTAGTGACAGTCTTAGTGGTGTGACAAGTCTTTGTCCAGTCAAGCAATGTGCAGTTTACTAGTCATCTTTTTTTGAATAGCGTTTTACTCCCTAAGCACATGTCTGCAAATTACAGTTAAGCCATCTCTTCCGTTCTGTGTGTTCCGATTGTTTCACGCATGTTGAAAATTAAAGGACAACTTACTCTGCATGTGCTGTGTGTGCGCCGCCGCCCGGGGGTGGCGTGCCTTCCGCATGTATCCCCAATAGCACCAAGGAGAGAGGCAGAAAGAATCATTCCTGAGGAGGTACACTGACTCAGAAATGTCCCGCAAGTCATGAGGGTAGGTGGAAAGTACCTTTTTATCAAATAATTATTGGGAAAATATAAGTAGTTTGATATGTTTTCTTCATGGAATGGAAAATTATACTTATCATGAAATTCAAAATTCCATTCTAACCCCTAATCTTATATTTAATCAAAGACTTCAAGAAGAGAAGAATTTACAAAGAAATTTAAAGGAAAAAAGATTGAAGAGATAGCAACCTTCCTCTAGCACATGAATATTTTAAAAGCCTTGATGCCTTGGGCTCTACACGTCACACTCCGAATGTGCATGCAAAGCTTACTGCTTAATCTTGTCCTCCGTGTCGTGGAGGCCGTCATAGTCGTAGTCAAAAATTGGTCCGCTTATCACATTAACTCCATTTCTTTCTGAGGCATATTTCTTCACTAATACTCTCTGGAAGTAATTCCACACTCCTGTGCAAAGACAAAAATCAACTCTTAAAAAAAAAAATCAGCTCTCCATGAAAAAGCTTGTTTCAGCCAGATTCTCTTAAAGATGCAAAGTACAAGCCAAATGT
Organism: Octomys mimax; assembly: GCA_002564305.1. Taxonomy (NCBI): domain Eukaryota; kingdom Metazoa; phylum Chordata; class Mammalia; order Rodentia; family Octodontidae; genus Octomys; species Octomys mimax. The sequence continues at coordinate 6,755 of NDGM011089726.1, forward strand.
TACAGTCCCAGAGACAACAGGGCTTTTGTGACTCTTGAAAGGACTCCACTCTGAAGCGTTATCTGAGTGGGTCACTTCTGACCCAGCCAGGGAGAGATCTGGAGCCAGGAGAGAGCACTAGGGGAGCTTGGCCCGGTCCAACAGATTGGGGAGGCTTCCCAGGCATGGCCACGGAGCTGCGGCCTGCGGGGTGGGTGAGCGGGTATTTCCCAGGCCAGTAGAGGGCCAGAGCACACCAGGCAGATAGGCTGAGCACAAGGAGCAGCACGGGGTTTCTAGCCATGGTGCAGAGGCCTTCCTCACTGTTCTTCCATTCCGAGCCCATCGTAGTCCACTTCCTACATCTGCCTGCAGTCCTGCCCCTTGCTCAGAGCTGCAGCTGTGTCTCCCGGCCACTGTCTCATAAGCCACCCGGACACCTAACAGGCTCATCCCACAGAACACTGCTCCATCAGATTCGGGATTACTCCTTCTAGTCCTGCCGACCCCGGGCCGTCCCAGTTAATGGCACACCCGCATGCCCAGGTGTCCAGGACAAGGCCCAGGCTTTGGTCCTGACTTCATTCCATGCCCATGGGACAGGCAGTGTCCATGTTGTCCCTGCATCATCCCAGCCACCCAGCTGTCACCACTGTCACTGCTTCCATCTCATGCTAAGCTCCTGTCACCCCTACTGTAGGACAGGAGCCACCATAGATGATGACTTCCTGGCTTCCCATGGGAAGTGCTTACCTTGGTCCATAGCCTGTGCCACCCTCACGTAGGAGGCAAATGGATTTTCTTGCACCATAAGTCAGATCACAACACATTCACACATGTGTACACACACAAACACAACTCACACATGCACACACATTTCTAATGTTCCACATGATTTTTGCACTGTAATTAAAACCTTCAGTCCACTTACGGCCCTCACCACCTCTGGTTTTACTTCCTACCTCTCCCCACCTCCTAAGCAAGCCTTTCTTCTTGTCCTCCAGCCTGGCCAAACCTGGTCCAGCCCATGCTCTTGCATTTGCTCTTCTTTTACCTAGGAAGTTCTTCTCCTGGCCTGGGGGTGTCTGCTTTTCCCTCGCTTTCAGCAGCAGGCACCCGAGGTCTTCCTCACACACCCTAGCTCTAGGGTGTGTGAAGGCCAACCAGAGGCATAGGACAGGATGGGGACAGAGGGAGAGAGGGGGAAAGAAGCCCAGCAGAGGGCAGGAGAGGCAGGCAGGCAGTGGGCTCCCGGCCGAGTCCCACCCACCTCAGCTGCTCTGCCCGGAGAGGGGTTTGGGCTGCCCCACCTTCCTGCCCTGAGCACTTGGCCACTTTCCCCCAGTGCCCCCTGCTCTGGACCTTCTCCTACTCTACTTTGAACGAGACCAGCAGGGCAGCCCACCAGAGACAAGCCTCCTAGATAATTATTTGCACTACAGAAGGATAGCAAGGCAGAAGATCAAATGTTAACTTAAGGGGAAGGAGAGAGCAAGAGGAACAGAGACAACAATGACGACAGTCAGAAGGCCAAACCCACAGAAATGTGGCGAGTGAGAAACCATTCCCCCAGGAAAGAACAACAAGCTCTCTGTGAAGGCCTTTTCTCCACCAGCCTCGGGGTGGTACCATGTGTTTGCTTTATTACTGTTTGGTCAGAAAATGCATCAACAAAGAATAAAGAGATCCAGGAAACCCTGATTGGTGGCAATTAAATGAAGCTACATTGTGATAAATTGACTCACCAGGACATTAAATAAACATTTTTTCCCTCTAAACCATGTGGGCCATTTCACCAAGGTTAAGCTGGGAAGATTGAACTGTCACTGATAGCTGGACTCACTTGTTCTGATCTGAGACTTGTGCCCAGCCCTGAGAGCCCCACGTGACAGCCCAGGCCTCCCTGCCACAGCAAGGTAGGGAGATGTCCTTCCTTTTCTGATCTGTCCCACAACATACAGGTCTGTTCACCAAAAAGGGGGAAAAGCTATTCCATAATGCTTTCTCTGCCTTTGGATGGATGGGTGGATGGATGGATGGATAGATAGATTAATTTTTATTATGACAGAAAATGGATTGTTTTGGTCACTGGAAAATTAGATAAATCTATAAACCATAGAGGTCATGCAACAAAAATCTCTTAATTTTACAAATGAAAGGGTGAGTGGCATTTTTATTATTACACAGACAATGGACTTGGTGTTTCAGACCGGAGCTTATTGTGCTTACACAACTTATGGAATTTCATAAAAATATTTACGACATATATAAATAAACCATGTATTCCAAGAGACCAAATAATAATTTGGCCTCATAGTCCTAAAGTCATCTAAAATTAATATTCTTATGAATCAGAAAACCCTTTTAGCTCTTACTAGACTTCAGCACTAACATTCGGGACACCGGAGCACCCCAAAGGAGAGAGGTGGTTGTGGCTTTTGTTAAAATGTTCAGTGAATCAATACAGATGCTGCAATGTAACAAGACCTAGTGCTGACCCTTTCTAACCATCGAAATGGTGAGCATTAAAATAGAAAGAACTGCAAGTCAGAACACAACACAAAGATGGTCGAGCCCATCTTCCGCCACTCATGACCCACTCATGACTTCTTGTGATGTCAGTGTCCTCATTATAAGCAACATTCCCTCACAGCTGCAGATTTGGGGCCCCCTAATAGAGAATGCACATGAAAACACTTCAAAACATCCATCAGCTAAACACATGAAAGGTGTTAGTATTATTAAAATCAATATCGAGGTAGAAAAGGTAAGTGGTAAATTTAGAAATATTTATTTTCATAAGTCACAGTTTATTAGGTAAATATTGGACTTACGTTTAAAAGCAGGGTACATTGGCACCATATTGGTTACAAGGAATGCGTCGTATTTAGCTTCTGGTGAAGAGCTCAGATCTAAGCATTAGGAAAACAAACAGCATCCATTGCTTTAGCAGGATCTCCACACGCAGGAAAACAACTTCCAGCACGGTTCCAACCATATGAATCACTGATCGACGCTTGCATTCCTCCTCCAGGTAGTCTCCACCTCCCTCACACTTCCCTTTCTTTCTATCAAACTCCAGAGTCAACCAAGCACACTGTGGAACAAGCCTGTGCCGCCCTCGTGCAACTCAGCTTTAGAAAGTGACCTCAAGAGAAGGAGAGCCAGCCCAGGGCTCCAAAGGAGTGATGGCTTGTGCACGTTTCTCTTTCAGATTCTCACCGAAGGGTCAGAAGAGGGAGACAGATTTCCTTGCACTTTAGACTTGGAGAACTGGATTTTAGAAAGCTGGCCATTTGGGGCCAATTTTGGAAAAATCTCATCGAAGTGCCCTTCTTGAAGAAAACCCAGGCCACTGACCACCTGCTGAACCACATCTCTCCCCCCAGATGCCCAGAACAGCACCAGCAAGCAGACACTCGGTGACTTACAGGGCGGGAAGAGGAATCCGTAGGACATCTGCTTGTCATTTTTGTAGGCCAGGCAGTTCTGACTGAAACCTGGAGAGACCCGCACATCCGGGCGGACGCAGCCACTCAGGTGCTCGGGGACGGCAGAGACCTCGGCCTGCGTGCGGGCAGAGGCAGTTAGTGACCCCAGTGCAGACGCCAGCACACTGACGGGGATGGGGACATGTGGCCGCCAGCTTGCTCTGTCCTGTGCAGCCCTGCTGTTTGCATTATGGCTCCTGATCTGAGTCATTTTTAAAATCCTATTTCTTTATAGCAAAATTCTTTTTTTTTGGGGGGGGGGGGTGGGAACCGGGGATTGAACTCAGGCCCTTGCACTTATGCCACTGAGCCATCTCCCCGGCCCCTCTCACAAAGTCTTGAGTAAAACAATTTATAAAGCAGAAATTGCACAGTTGAAATAAAAAGATACACAAAATAAAAAGTTCTACAAAAGAGCACTTAAAAACCAGCACTCCTAAAATTAGACACAGCCTTGTACTCTCAGCGTGCATGTATGTGTGTGTGCTCTGTCTATAAATACATAGGGAACAAACAAGAGTCTACCTGTGTATACACAGTACAGATGAACAAGGAGCTCTACTGGGCCATAGGAGTACTTTATTTATATTCAGAAATTTAAAACATACCTCAATTGCAAATACATTTTCTAATTCTTTATATACAGCTACATAGCTCAGCTTCATCACACTGCAACTTCTTCAATGCCGAGCTCTGACTAAAACAGGACGGGTGCTAGTGCCTGGGAAGCTTGCGGGCAGGGACACACCAGCATTCCCCCCACTTCCCGCTACATCTTGCTGACAACCGAAAACCGCTCTAACGATGAAGTCCACTAGAGAAAATAAGCACCCAAGTTTAGTGGCACAGCCCTGTAGCCCCAGCACTCAGGAGGCTGAGGCAGGAGGCTCACCGTGAGTTCCAGGCCAGCCTGAACCACAGAGGGAGACCCTGTCTTAAACAAACAAACAAATAAGCAAATGGTGGCTTCAGTAACTATCCTGTAATTGAAGCAAAATATAAAAATGGGAGGAATTAGTGCTGGTGTCCATATTCAAGACACTACCACAGAACTACTGAAACACCAAATTAATGCTCTAAATAGCTCGTAATAGCTCCAACAGTGAATTTATTCAATCAGGAAACATGAACATTTATTTTCTAAGATAAATTCTGTTAATTCAGTCGCTGAACTGCAGGAAGAACTATAATGAAATGAAGACTATAAAACCCAATTTTCTGAACAACCTGCTTGGAAACAGTGTACGAAGTCCAGAGGGGCATCAGGAAAATCTCACTGTAGCCACTTTCGAAGTCAGTGTGGTATAAGACGTCGTATCTGGTCCGGTAGAGCACTGCAGGCCGTCCGTAGAGGAGATGTCTCTCTAGAAGGGAAAGGCAATAGCAAGGAATCGTGTTCAGTGTGCACTGAACTTCACAGCAAGTGTTGAGGCAGCCCGGGAAGCATCAAGCTGTCTGATACTCTGCCAGCTCACTACTACCAGCAGCACCTTCTCCTTAACTGGATCAGATGTTGCTCCAGCGCTTGGGAGGTACGTCCAGCCCCACAAGCACAGGCCCAGCTTGCAGCTATCCGAGCTGTATTATAAAGGCCACACTTACACTAGTGCTCTTTAGGGTAAAGAAATTTAAATCTGTATAGGAAGAAGACAGATAGCAAAGTGTGGGATGACTGCTGAAAGAAAGACGATGGGATTGCGTTTCTGAGGAATTAAATCACCTGAGCCTCAGGGAGCTATGTGGTGACGTAATTAGGAAGCCTCCCTCTTACCATTATTTGCAAGTAGCCACTTAGGTAAGCAGCACTTCAGCGTACAAAGCAAGCCGTAAGCAAGTGGCTCTGTCACGTGACGCGCAACTCTTTAGGCAGGAGCTTGGAGGAGCACATACGGATAAGGTAAGTGGGCACTCGGCAGGGCCCTGGCATCCAGAACAGAGAGGTCCTTCTTTACAGAAGAACTTGCTTAAGACCCCTGAATGCAGAGCCAGATCTGCAGTGGGAAGTTCTCCTTTTGGGAAAGATTTTAGAGGCCTAAAATCTCACTCTTACGAGGAGCTTGCACACCTTCATTCCAGAATAAACTACAACTTCCATTGGTTCTTGGAATCTGGGATGCCTACAGACCGAAACATTTAGAGATTGAGGTTCAGGCAATTCGGGGTCTCTTAAGTGATTAAAAAAACTTTTAAAATTATCTTTTTATTAGAAAAAAACAGTTCTGGAAATTATTTATTAAAGTATGTATACATGTCACTTTCATTAAGATGCTATGATTCTCTGAAAGTAATGGAGAAGACCTGCATAGGTCACTCTGCAAGAGCCTC
>NDGM011089734.1:0-13526 GCA_002564305.1 Octomys mimax
TGTCCTACTAACCTGTTTTCATACTGTCTCATTGCTATTTGTTTCTCAATAAAATTAATAAATTAAAAAAAGAAAAAAGAAAACCTTCAGAGCAGCATCGCACTGAGTGTTTGGTTGAATAGTAAGGAAACATGTGTACTCCTTGGGGACCTAAGGGTCATCTCAGAATTCTTCCACCACAGTGAAAGCAGGGAGTGGTGCAGAGAAACCATGAACATCCTCCATAGACAAATCAGAGAGAGAAGGGAGTCACTCATTAGGCCTGAGAAACAGAAGGTGCAAGACTTTTGGTGGGATGGTGAGTTCAAATTTAGATACACAGAGGAGCACCCAAGTGGTAGAGTGATAAGCAGCAGAGAAAGTGCCTCTGAGAGCTAATGTTCAGACACTGGAATATATTAATGTGAGGAAGACAGGAAGGAGGCAAGTTGGACCCTGGACCCAGAAAGTATCTGAACTGAGAATTGAAGCCCATGGGGAGAGGAAAAAGAAAAACTTCAACAATGAAGGAGGAGGTAGCAGGTGACACCTTCTCTCTAAGTCAGAATTCACTGTGTGGAAGGAGAAACTCAAACCTGCAGATACATGGTGACTGCTAGAGACTCCAGAGCCCTTCACAGAGAGACACAGCAGTGAAGGGAAGCAGTAGACATAAAGGACTGCTCCAACTAGTGTTGAGTGTTGAAGATTTGGTCATCCCATGGGAGAGAACAATTGGCTGGGAGTCATCTTGGAGAGAGGCTGGTTGAGCTCAGAACTCAGAGTAGCTGCTGGCTTCATCTAGTAGCTCTCAGCTGGGCTCAGGCTTGCTGCAAAGATGCACTGACTGCATCAGGCTGAATGAGTCTGGTTTCAGAACACAGCCTGAACCTCAAGGTAAATAGAAGTGCAGACTCAATGAGATTAGCCATTGCCCCAACATAAGGCTACTGCTGGCTTGCCAGGATAAAACAACACAGATCTGTACTCTGTCTCTATACAATCTACAGTGAAAGCAGAGACAAGTGCGGCAGTGGACTTTTTCTCTCTCCTTCTGGTTTGTTTTTGTTGTGGTGGTGGTGGTTTTGGTTTTTGTTTCTTTTTTCCTTCATTGTTTGATCTTGTTTTTATATGAATGCGAACATAGTTTCCTGTGTCTTTGTGGTTATTATTCAATTTTGTTCTTTCTTTTATCAGTTGCTTCCCTTTTTATCTCCAATCTTCTGTACCAGTTTCCCAAAGTTAGAGTGATCACCAACCTTCTAATCTCTTCCTTTTCCTCTACTTCTCTATTTTCTACTTAGCATGCTTTAAATTTCAACTGCTGAGGGTAAAATTGACATGTTGAGGACTTCCGCATGACATATAATTATCTGGTTTGTTTTAGATTTTTTTTTTTTGTATTTTTAGGGAAGGGCCTACTGAGTTTTCAGGGTCTCACTACTAGATCAGACTCATAGTGATCTGCTTGTTTACAGCCTCCCAAGAGCTGAGATCACAAGTGTGTGCCACCATGCCCAGTCTCAATTGCTGTCTCAGTGCACCCCAGGGGCAGGGCCAGCATGGCAGGCCCTGGAATTGAAACCCACAGGACCAGGGATTGAACCCCTGGTCTTTGCACCTGCTTGTAGGTGCTTTAATCCACTGAGCTATTTGGCTGGCCCTTGTTTTAGATTTTGTTATATCACCACAAATCTAGCTTATAGGTTAAACCTAGCAAATTAATGATTACCTCAGTTTGTCATTTTCTAGGCTCTATTTGATGATGTAGTTATTGCTGATGGTACCATTTTAGCTAAAAGTGACATAATTGTTCCAACCAGCTGTTTTTCCTGGTATTACAAAACTGAGGTTGACTAAGGGTCACAGAATATACAGTGGCAGAGTGCCAAAGGACCAGGGGTTGAGCCAAGCAGGCAGCAACATCTCATTCCTAACAAAATGAAGAGGTAGGATATTTTTTTTTTGTACCAGCAATCAAACTGAAGGCCTTGTGCTTGCATGCAGGTGCTTGTGCCACTGAACTGTATCCCCAGCCAAGAGGTAGGACCATGCAACAGACTCAAAACCCAAAAGCCAGCTACACCTGGAAGACACTTTAAGAAGCAGTCATTTGGTAAGTGTTCTAAACACTAGAAATAAAGCAACCCATCAGATGCATTGTATAAGCAACAACTCATGAATTGAAATTTTAAGAAAAAAGAAAAGAAAATGAAAAGACACTTAAACAAAAGTTTGCATCAACCAAAGTGCAGACAGAATCTCAGATATAGATGACAGGCTTGTAGTTAGCAAACATGAAAAAAATAACAAGAAAGCATGAGAAATCAATCTAGAAGCTATCAGATGAAGTAAAGAAGAATAATTTAAGACTAATTGGAGGACTGGGGAGATGGCTCAGTGGAATAAGCACTTCCCTGACAAGCACAAGGGCCTGAGTTCAATCCCTGATTCTGAAAAAAAAGACTAATTGGAATAAATGAAAAAGCAATAGACAGCACAAATGAAATTTTAAAAACTGTTCACAGATGTCATGGCAGACAACTTCCCTGGTAGAGAAAAATAATATGACATATAGATAAGTGAGGCATACAGAAAAGTGAAGCATATAGAACTCCAATTAACTAAGATGAAAAACTACAACCAGGAATATCATAGTAAAGATTCCAGAAATGCGACATGAGAACAGAATGTTAAAAGCTGTTAGGGAAAGAAACAAATTACATATAAAGGAAAGCCCATCAAGATAACAGCTGACTTCTCAACACAAACATTTGAGTCAAGGAGAGCTTGAAACAAAGTATTTGAAGCTCTAAAGGAAAGCAAACTTCAACCCAGATTGATGTACCAAACAAACCTGTCATTCAAAATTGATCGAGAAATCAGATAGTTCCATGACAAAGAACACATGAGGAAATTATGACCCCCAAACTAGCATTCCAAAATGTTTTGAAAGACTTTCTAGAAGGGGATACCAAAGACTATAACTCAATGGATTCCTTGGAAAGAATCTACCAGACAAGACAAATAATTAAACAGAGGGGCAAAAAGGGGGAGGGGAGCTAAAAACAGGAAAACAACATGACAAGGATAAATCAATACATATCAGTTATAACCATCAATGTTGATGGTTTTAATTCACCAATTAAAACACAGACTTTCAGAATATATAAAGAAACAAGATCCAACAATATGCTGAATATAAGAAACATTTAATTCATAAAGAAATTCATAGACTAAAAGTCAAAGGATAGAAAATAATACTCATGCAACTGGGACCCACAAAAAAAAGCAGAGTTAGCTATTCTATTAGCAAACAAAGTGAATTTCAAGCCAAAACTGCTTAAAAGAGACAAGGAAGGTCACTATATCCTTGTAAATGGAGCAACCCAAGAGGAAGGGATAACAATCATAAATATGTGTGCAATCAATGCCAGTACACTGACTTATATAAAACAAATTAATGAACATGAAAAATCAAATAAACACTAATAAAATTGCATTGGGGATCTCAATACCCCACTATTACAAAAATCCTGATCAAAAAAGCAATAATGGAATATTAGAACTGAGCCAAACCTTTGAACAAAAGCTCTTAGTAGATGTCTACAGAGTGTTCTGCCCCACAACATCAGCATATACATTCCTCTCAGCTCCAATGGGACAGTCTACAAACTAGAACATATACTAGCTCATAGGACACACTTAAATAATTGCAAAGGAATTTAAATTAGCCCATACATATTGTCAGGCCATAGTACAATGAAATTGGAAATGAATAACAAAAGAAACCATAAGACCATCATAAACACATTTCCATGTGTTTCCATTAAATAGCACCCTCATGAACAAACAATGGGTCACAGATGAAATTAAAAAATTAGACAACTTCTATAATTAAATGATAATAATAATACAACATACCAAAACTTATGGAACACAATGAAAGCAATCCTTAAGAGGGGAATTCATAGCAGTGAATACCCATAGCAGGAAAACAGAACAAGTACAAAAAAACTCCTTAATGTTGAACCTCAAACTTCTAGAAAGAGGAAAGAAGGTAAAGCCCAAAGCTCATATGATGGAAGAAATGATAAAGATTAAAGCAGAAATTAATACACTGAAGACTAAGCAAATAATATGAAGAATCAATTAACAAGGAGTTTATTCTTTAAAAGATTAAATAAAATTGACAAATTTTTATGCAACCTTATTACAATGAGGGAAGATTCAAATTCTCACAACTAGGAGTGAAAAGAGTGAAATTACAATAGACCCTGTAGAACTCCAGAAGACCATCTATACCTACGCTGAGAACATGTATTCTAATAAGATGGAAAAAGAAAAAGAAATGGACAGATGTCTAGATACATAAGAATTAGCAAAGCTGAATCAAGAAGATATAAAATCCTAAATAAACCAATATCAATCAATAAAACCAGGGTCAGCCAGATAGCACAGCAGACTAAAGCACCTGCTTAAGTAGGCACAGCAACTCGAGTTTGATCCCCTGCATGCCTTGCTATGTTAACCCTGTCCATGGGGTGCACTGAGATGGCAACTGATACTGGGCATGGTGATGCACACCTGTAATGCCAGCAGCACTTGGTAGGCTGAAAAACAGGAGATTATCTATGAGTCTGATCTGTGTAGTGAGACCCTGTAGACCCTTTTTCAAAAAAAATCAATAAAACCAAAGATCTAATTTAAAAACTATCAAACAAAAAATTCCAGGCCATAACAGATTCACTGTTGTGTTCTATAAGAAATATAGAGAATATTTAATACCACTACCTCTCAAATTCTTTAATGAAGTTGAAAAGGAAGCAATACTACCAAATTCCTTCTTGGAAGCAAGTATCACCAAAATAAGAGAAGGACACAACTAAGAAAAAACTAGAGATCATTCTCCCTAATGAACACAGATGTGAGAATTCTCAAAAATTAAAAAAAAATCCATCTCAACTTGTTCTCTACATGGAACTTGGGGGAAGAATTTTCAAGATTTAGTCCAAGATACTGACAAATGGAATGTATCAAATTATCAAGATGATACACCATGACCAAGTTGCATTGATCCCAGGGATGCAGGGATTATTCAACATACATAAATCAATGAATGTATGATACCATATTAACAGAATCAAGGACAAAAGCCATATGATCATTTCAATACATGCAGAAAAAGCCTTTGACAAAGTCTAGCACCCACTCATGATAAAAAAAAAACCCTGCAGAAAATTAGAATAGATGGTCTTTATTGCAACCTGATAAAAAGCCATCTATGACAAAAAATAGCCAATATGACCAAAAAAAAAACAAACCCTGAAAACTTTCATTCTAAAATCAGGAACAATACAAAGATATCCTCTGTTTCCAATCTTGATCAAGACAGTCCTGGAAACTTTAGCCAGGGCAAGTAAACAAGAGAGGAAAAAGAGGAATAATGATAGCAAAGGAAGAAGTTAAATTATCATTACTTGTGGATGACATGATATTCTACATAGACGATGCTAACTCCACTAAAAGGCTGCTAGATTTAATAAACAAATTCAGTGGCATAGCAGGATACATAGTCAACACTAAAAAGTCAAAAGCTTTCCTGTACATTAAAAAAACCCACTGAGAAAGAAATTAGGGAATCAATACCATCAAAATAGCATCCAAAAGAAAAAAAACATGAAATACCTAGGAATCAATCAAACAAAGGACTTAAAGAGCTCTCCATTGAAAACTGTAGCATTCTAAAAAAGGAGATTAGGTAAGATACCAGAAAATGAGAGGCAGGCTGAGCTGTACCCAGGTACAGGGCCTTAGTGAGCCTTTCCTCATTCTGTCACAATCTCAGGAGCCTCACTGAGCTGAAACCCACCCCACCATTATCACACCCTACCCCCCCACACACACACAATTCCAAGAGCCTCACAGATCTTTGGCCTGCCTCCCACCATCATCATCCAAACCTTGCTGAACTATGGCTCACCCCAAGCCCCCTGTTGCAGAAACCATTTCGAACCCTGAACAGCAGGAACTTTGGTGAGCCTACTCCCCACCCCACCTCCACTGTTGCTGTAGCCTAACTTTAGACCCACATCCTACACCCTAATTAAAGCTGCTGAGCCCAGGGATGGAATGTTATGGTTTGTGTCTAGTTGTCCTCCAAATGCTTCATGTAAGTTATGGGGCAGACATGGCTGGAGGATCAATGAGTGGCTTGAGGGGCAGGACAAGAGGCCCAGGATGGGGCCCAAGGGGTGGGGCCAGAGAGATGTGAGCCATTAAACGTGCTAGCTAGTGCTTTCTCAGAGATATGGAGAGGGTCATCCTGGACATGGCAGTGTCCCAGCATCTCTTCCAATGTCTTGAAACTTCCAATAACTGTGAGCTAAATAAGTTTCTTTCCCTCATTTTGAGTGTCGTGTGTTTATCCCGGCAATGAGAATAAAGTAACTAATACAGAATTTGGTACCAGAGAAGTGGGGTCATTGCTGTGGCTATACCTCACAATGTGGATTACCCGCTTTTGGGAATGGCTTATGGGAAGAGATAGAAAAGGCTTGGAGATGTTACCTATAAGCAAAGTGCTAGAACAGCTTCAGCTGTTCTGTAGAACAGAACTATTCTGAGCTATATCAGAGCTCAGACCAGAAGGCTGTTAGAAAACCTGCCTGTAAGGACCAGGCAGGGGAGGTGTCTGCTGGGAAGAAGGACTGCATTGGTTGTTGGACTCCAGATCATTTGTGTTTTGGCTTGGCAGAAAGTTTGTCTGAATTTTGCCTGTGTCAAGAGACTGCCTGAGCCTGAGATTAAGCATGATGGACTGACTAATTTTTCAAAGAAAATTTCAAAGCATTCTAATATTGGCGCAGTGGCATGGTTATTGTTGGGGGCTCTTAGTCAGATTTATGTTGAGAAAGAAGAACAAAGAGCCTAGCAGAATGATCTAAAATGTTGTGAGTTTGGCCAGAAAGAAAGCTTCAATAAAACTGTGGAATGCAAAGACAGAGCTGAGAGGATCACCATTGCTGAGAAAGAAAAGGAGAGTAGAAAAGATGGCCTGAGGGCATCACAGGAGGTGGAAGGTTCTCACTCTTTGCAGCCTCAGAATCACAAGGGTGAGAGACTTTGCTTTGAGGAGAAAGCCACAGAGCCCCAGTGTTCCAGAATGGAAGCAGCGGCAACACCAGGTTCCAGAATGGTGTCAGCATAGAAAATTGGTTCCTCAGAATCAGAGTCAGAGTGCTCAGTGATCCAGGCACTCAACCCTTGCAGCCAAGAGAGAAGAAAGCCTGGCTACTGTTCCAGCTGGCAGCAAACCTTGGCATTATCCATGTGGCACTGGTTTTAGGTGCATGCAGAATGCAAGAGTTCTGAGGTTAAGAAGGCTTCCACCTCAATTTCAAAAGAAGATCTGGGAGGCCAGGCATTGTGCCCCTGAGAGGGCAGTGTGTGAAGCTGTGAGTGAGAATCCTACTCAGTGGAAACCCCAGAAGTTTGGAAAAACCAGAACTGTGGATCATCTAAGGAAAACTGCAAAGAGGGAGCAAAGCCAGCCTAAGAGAGAAGCTGCGGGAACTACCACTAAGAGTGGTATAAGGGAAGAGCTGCATGGAGCTCACAATTTGCCACAAATTACTTTGGATGTTCCACATGGAACTATAGGATTTAATGTTTGTCCTGTTAAATTTTGGACTTGTTTTGGCCCCAATAGTTTGTATCCTTCTATGTATACCTTTCGGAATGGGAATGTTTATCTTGTGCCTTTGAATGTTGGATGTATTTAACTTTTTATTTGTACAGGGGCTCAAAGTTGAGTTTCCCTTGGATCTTGGAGGAGACTTGGAACTTGGACTTTTCAGCAATGCTTAAACTGTTGGGACTTCAGCAACTATTAGAGATGCACTAAAATGTCTTTTGGACAAAGGGATGTGCATGAGACTTTGGGAGTCCAGGGTTGGAATGTTATGGTTTGTGTCTAGTTGTCCCCCCAAAGCCTCATGTAAGTTATGGGGCAGACATGGCTGGAGGAGCAATGAGTGGCTTGAGAGGCAGGGCCAGAGGACCAGAGCAGGGCCCAAGGGGTGGGGCCAGAGAGGCATGAACCATCAAACTGGCTAGCCTGTGCTTTCTGAGAGACGTGGAGCAGGTCATCCTGGACATGGCAACGACCTAGCCTCTTCTCCAGTGTCTTGAATCCTCCAGTAACTGAACTAAATAAATCTTTCCTTCCCTCATTTTGAGTGTGGGTGTTTGTCCCAGCAATGAGAGAAGAGTAACCAATATACTTCCAAAAATAAAATGAAGGACAAAAAGCCAATCTCTGACCTCAAGCCCATTCAGAAAAATCTAGGACACAAGGACATAAAACTTTGAAGTGACACTCCTGAAATTTCTGAAATGATAGCAACTAAAGTAAAGAAACAACTTGCTCAGGCTATAGAAGAATCAGATCAGAAATAATCTCTCAGGTAGAAAAACAAATGACAACAATCATGAAAGAATTGCTCAGCATATCTGAAAAAGACATAGATTAAAAAATAAGGAACAACAGAAAAATGATGGAAACATTGAATGAATAACACAGGAAAGAATAAGAATGCATGAAACAGATTCAAACAGATATCCATGAAATTAAGCATTTCATTGAAAGCTGGAAAGACCGCTTAAACCAAACCAAAGATAGACTTTCAGAACTTGAAGATAGCATTGTAGCTAGTGATCCTGAAGGGAAAGATCTCTTAAAAATAAAAAGGAACCAGAACATAACTATTCAACGCTTGCAAGATGATGCCAAGAAAACAATGTAAGACTGGTAGGAGGGCTGGCAAGATAGCTCTGCAGGCTAAGTGCCTGCTTAAGCAAACACAAGAACTGGGGTTCAATCCCTGCCACTACATGCCCTGCCAGCTCCGCATCTTGTTGCACTAAGCCAGCCACCAACACCAGGCATGGTGGCACATACCTGTAATCCCAGCACTGGGGAGGCTGGAAACAGGAGGATCATTATGGGTCTGAGCTGCACAGTGAGACCCTGTACTAAATCCATATAAAAAAAACTGATAAGTGTCAACAAAACAATAGGAGGCCACACAAATGTCAAAAAGAGATGATTTGTTGCCAAAACAGGAGTAAAACATTTCCAAAGAATGGAAAAAGATCTGACACACAAGTGAGAGGCATATAGAACTCCAATTAGGCATAATCAAAATAAATCTACACCCATACACATATTGATCAAGATATAAGAAATTCAGCAAAAGAACAGAATATTAAAAGCTATTAGAGGAAAGAATCAGATCAACAATAATGGAAAACCCATCAGAATTATGGCAGATTTCTCAACATAAATGATCAAATCAAGAAGAGCTTGGAGTGAGACATTTCAGGTTCTAAAAGAAAACAATTTCCAACCCAGATTGATGTACTTCAAAACTATCTGTCAAATTTCATGGAGAGATAAGTTACTTCCATGACAAAGAACAACTGAATAAATTCATGGCCATGAGATATTTTATACTTTCTTCTGTGAAAGTCTGTTTAAAACATCTGCTCATTTTATTTCTGCTTATTTTTATTGTTATTTAAGACATTATTTTCATAAGCAACCTTATACTTCAAAAATCACATTCTTGGGAAATCGTGAAGCTGTATCACACCAAGGTGAAAATGCAGGAGGGGGCCTGTTGGAGGACACTAGAATTCATCAAGAGATAAGATAGAAGCCATCAGTGGGTCGAGGACATATCTTTGATAGAATCTATGGGGCTAGTGATCATTGGTGAATATGCATTAATCAAGAAGGAAACTTTATTTCATTAGAAATGATCTAGAGTTTAAGAAAATAAAAATAATATCTAGCATCTATTTTTAATGCTTGTCCCCTCCAAAACCCGAGTTGAAATGTAAATGCCAATGTCATGGTATTGGGGCAAGGTTTGTCTCTCTAAGATGTATTTAGGATAGAGTTCTTATGGATACATTAATGCCATTATCTAGGGAAAATATTCTCTCTCTCTCTCTCTCTGTTTGTCTCTGTCTCTGTTTCTGTCTCTGTCTCTCCCTGTCTCTGTCTCTCTGTCTCTGTCTCTTTCTGTCTGTCTCTGTCTCTGTCTCTCTCAGTCTCTCTCTGTCTCTGTCTCTCTCTCTCTGTCTCTCTCTCTCACCCTCCCTTCCTCCATATTTCTCAATATAGAATTCTCTATTACCAAAGTATCTCAATCTCTTCTTGCAACACTATAGTAGGATGCTGGGTGGAGACTTTATTTAAATCTGAAGATATTACTTCAACTTAAGGACATTTATTTTATTATTTATTTCCTATCTTTGCCCTAATTTTCCACCCTATAAGGAAAGTATTAAGCAGATATTGGTTTCCTTGGTTCCTATTTATGCCTCAATACTTTCTTGGTTCTCAACATTTATCCTTTAAAAATTATGTTCTAGGAAGGTCTACCAGCTTGATTATCTAACTTAACATTCTAAATACCTCTTGTTTTACTCAGTCCTATTAGTTATGTTTGAAAATACCTTATCTTTAAAGATATTTTCTATTTCGTGGCAGTATTCTCTCTGGTGGTACTAACATACATAAAAGGTAGTAATAGAATTAGATGGGCAGGGAAGCCATGCTATAGCTTGAGTCTTCATTGTCCATCAAAAAGCACATATTAAAGGTATAACTTGGTACACTGAGAGGTAGTACAAACCATTCAAAGGTGAGAGAGATTTGGGGTCATCGGGTTGTGGTCTTGATGGGAACTGTGAGACACTAGATTCTTGCTGTTTTTTGACTAGCATATGGTATGCAGCTTCTCTGCCATGTTCTCTCACTGTAAGAACTTCCTTGCCACAGGCCTCAAACAACAAGGCCAACTTAATAGAGAATAAGAACTCCAAAACTGTGAGCCAACATAAACCTTTCTTCTTTATAGTTGATTACCTCACAATTTTGTTATGATATTGTAAACTGCCTAACATAAGCTCATTCAGTACAAAGCAGATAGGCTTGAATGGCCATGCATTAGGAAGCAGCAGTACTCCATCACAGGTCCTTTTCTGTAAGAGAAATTCTTTCTAAAAATCCCTTTTTCTAACCTGAAATTAAAGCCACAGATAAAATTGACATAACTGAAAACAAACTACATTGTAATGGAAAGGAAAATAAAAGGAAAGTCACCGAAAATAAAATAACACCAATTTTGACCCATAAATGCTCATGCAACACTTGCTAGGAAGGCAAGGGTAATGAAATGTGTATGGTGTCCCTGTGAGTGCCACAGCCTGTTGTGCACAGATGTGCCACATGGAAGGCTCAGATGTTACCAGTGGCACTGCCTTTGGTAGCAGGGTCTTCCACCGGGATAAAAATGTTGTTGGTGAAACTCTGAAAAAGAAAATAAAGTAAAATATTCCTGTGACTTACATTTTAGTGTATAGAAAATTCAGTGTATACAGTAACTGAGCCAAAATACTACTTAGGATAATCTTTCCCAAGTTGCTCATACTAATGTTTATTTTTATTTTGTTCTTAGAAAAGTTTTTAAGGTGACATATTTTGTTTGCTTAGCTCAGTTGTAAAGACAGACTCTGATGGTTTTATTATATTCTGAATATAATAAACAGTAGCCTCATTTTTATTTTCTTATCAGTATAGTTAAGAAAAACTTTCTAAGTCTTTTTTCTGTGTGTGTTACTTCTAGTTGTATTGAATTATGGTCAGAAAATGTAATTTGAGGTAAATATTTTGGAATTTATTGAGGTTTCCTTTGTGGCTTCCTTTAGGGTTGTGGTTCCTGAATTCTCAATTGGGTTCTTTTCAAATTTTTAAATTTCATCGTCCATGTTGGCAGTACATGGCATTTATATTCTTCTTAGTGAGTTGATGTACGTACTTAATACATCTTGATTCTTTTGGTTCCCTTTCCCCGACCCACCTCCCTTGCTCCATCACTAGATCCCTTTTCCCAGTTTCGTCTTTATTCTTTAATAGCTGAACGATTACGTCATGAGTAGTTGGCGCATGGACATAGCCCTTTCTAAAACTTTTGCATCCTCACCCCCTCCTTCCTCCTCCCTCCTCCCACCACTGGTCACTCAGTCCTCTCCCGATTTGCAAAAGATCTGTTCTCCATTTCTTTTTATCAACCTTTCATTTCCTCTTTATTTGTACTTTGGATTACACAAATGAAAGAAGCCACATGGTATTCAAACTTGTGTGACTGATTATTTCAATTAATATTATGTTGTAAAGCTGTATCCATTTTCCTCCAAATATTTTGGATTTATCCTTCTTTGTAGATCAGTAATGTTCCATTATGTGTATATGTCACATTTTTTTTATTTTATGAAAAAAAAATTGTAACAGAATAGCAGTAGTTAATACATTGTATATTGTCATCTTCAAAGTAGTTACTCAGAGGACAATATACAGACATAAAATTTTTTCTAAATGATATTTCCAAATGATACAAACCTTTCTTTTCAATGAACTAAGAAAAACTGGTAGTATAACTTACATTTTTTTCCTTTTTCCTTCCTTCCCTCCTTGCCCCAACATAGTTCCTTTTTCCTTCTAAACAATTTTTTCTCATTGCACATTCTAGTCCTTATTTACTGTTTCTCACTCCAGGGAGACAGTACAGTGCTTATATATGTAAGTCTGACTTATTTCACTTATGAGTTATGGGCTTGAGTCACATCCATTTACTTACAAAAGTCTACAGATTATCCATCTTTATGGCCAAGTAGTACTCCATTGTATGAAAAGACCACATCTTTTTTTATCCATTTCTCAGTTCATGGGCATTTGGATTATTTCTAAGATTTAGCTATGACAAATTGTGCTGCTATAAACATTGGTGCACATTTATTGCTATGGTATTTTTTTAGAATTCTTCCAGAAAGATACCCAGAAGGGAAATAGGTGGGCTGAATAGGACCTATAATCCTACTTTTTTTAAAATATACTTAGCACAGGGTCTCACTACACAGATTGGACTCATAGTAATCCTGTTTTTCGGGGATGAAGGCATGTGCCACCACGCCCAGTCTTAATCGCCATCTCAGTGTACCCCGGGGGCAGAGCTGGCAAGGCAGACTGAGAAATGAACCCCGAGCCCCTGCTTCTGCCTAAACAGGAGCTTTAATCTGCTGAGCTGTCTGGCCAGCCCTAATCCTATTTTTTTAAAAGAATCTCCACACTGATTTCCACAGTGGTCACACCAGTCTGTGTCCCCACCACAGTGGAGAAGGGCTCCTTTGCCCCACGGTCCCTCCATCATGCGTTACTTGACTTCTTGATGACAGCCATTCTTTCTGGAGATGTAATCTCGTGTTGTTTTAACTTGTACCTCTGGAATGACCAAAGATGAACATTTTTTCATATACTTCTTTGCTGTTTATATTTCATTTGAGAAGTGTGTATCCATCTCAGATGCCAATTTTGGGTTGGGTCTTTGAATTTGGGGAGTCTGACTTTTTTCAGCTATCCCTCAGACAAAAGACTTTAATCTAAATATATATATATATATATATATATATATATATAT
>NDGM011089736.1:0-11796 GCA_002564305.1 Octomys mimax
TCTTGTACTATGAATAATCACTAAGAAGACAACAATATGCAATGTATTAATTATTGAAACTGTTCTACTCACCTGCTTTGAAACTCTCATTGCTATTTGTTTCTCAGTAAAACTAATTTTTAAAAGACAATCAATAAACAAAGAATTTTGGGGAAAAAGAACTTAATGCAATTGAAATAGTCAAATTACAAAATACTTCACCTATATATGTTGTCTATGTGCATCAGTTATACATATTTGCATGCTATATTTTGTGTGACTTTTCATGGAGTATGTTTGTGTATACACAGAAAAGAATTAATATACTGTGATAAAGCATCATTTTGGATTTATACAGTTTTCACTTTTGATATTGTTTTGGAAATACTGATTTATCAGCAAGACTGCATAAATTGGATATATTAATAGGCTTAAAACATTAAAAGAGACTCAAAGAAAAAGAATACAATTTTTAGCTCTGATTAACACCATTACATCTTTCCTCTAAATTGTCATGCTTCATTATCAGAGTAGCAATATATGGCGTTTCACTTTGCTCTTTTGTGTACACTATATATTTCACTCAGTTGATAGAGAAATGTGTGAAACCCTAAATCCTTTGACTTAGGCCAATTATAATATGATATATCAATACACACACACACACACACACACACACTCACTCACTCACATGCATGCACACGCAAACACACACAAATGGTACCCAATGGTTTTTTTTTACTTTAAAATACTAGACTGAGCATTCAATTTCTTCCTTCGGGAAACTCATAAATTAGAATTTACATATGTTCATATTTATACCTGTATTATTCAAAGAACACTACTGGTTTGAGTCAACCTGCACATATCCAAAATGTTGATTGCAAAGATTCTATTTTTTTCATATCTGAGTTTGGGGCTCAAAAGAAACTTTTAGCCTTTCCTCTTACTCTTTTGCCTATTTAATAGGTAGACCATGCCTGACTTTTGCAATTTGTCTAGAAATAGATGATGCTATCTGTATGAGAGTCTGTACTTGCTCTTCCTTTGTTAGGGTAAGTGTTTGGCTGACTATAAATGAGAAGAGCCCACTATCCTGCCATCTAAAATTTTAAAAAAATCTCACAAAAATTAAAAAATATATATTTTCTATCAAAATCCTAGTTGTAGTCAACTGAAAATTTAAATTACAGAAGATATGAAATATATGTATGGTATTAGAAATGTGTTAGTATAAATGAGAACATTTGTGCCTTTAAAATATTGGGTATCAAGAGGTTGACTTTGTCACAGAGTTTAGTACATCTTGTGTGAGCAGTAAACTATCTCCAATCATCTAGCTAGCGAAAGATATTAAGGAAATGCTAGTAAAATATAGCTTCAGATTCTTTTCTAGAGTGCAGTTTCACAGAGGTCATGATAACTGGTCACTCTGCCTTAAATTAATTGTTGATTTCTTGAAAAGATTTCAACGCAGGTGTTGGATTGTCCTTGAAACTCGTTTTCAGCATATAGGGTAATATTTTAGTTTTTGAATTAAAATTATCCTAGTCTCAATGTATTCCCGCATCCTAGCTAGCATCTTACAATGTTTGTGGGGAGATTGGAAAATTAAAAATTATTAGCACAATTCAAATTGTCTGTGAGAGGCTCCATGCTTTCCACTGGTCTGGAAGCCAGTCAGGTGATCAAGAGTCACTTCCAATAAGGACATCTCTGGAAATAAGCTTCTTAGTTAGGCCTTCACAATACTTGATTTCAGTCATCCAGCTCAACATCAATGTCACCTGACTTCTTTTTTCTTTTATCTATTTTTTTTTATTATTATTTTTAGGACAGGGTATACAAGGTATAAATGTCTCACTGTGTAGATCAGACTCCTAGTGATCCTCCTGTTTAGAGCCTCCCAAGTGCTGGGATTACAGGTGCATATCACCATGCCTAGTCTCAATCACTGTCTCAGAGTGCCCCAGGGGCGGGGTTGGCATAGCAGGCCAGGGTATCAAACTCCCAGCCCCTGCATCTGCCTAAGCAAGCACTTTAATCCACTGAGCTATTTGGCCAGCCCTCACTTGATTTCTAATGCATTTCTCATATATCTAAAAACAAAACACTTTTTTTTCTGCGTGACTATGGATCATACTGTATTCTTGAATATTCTGAAAATGGGGGACACAGCTGGTGCATACCCATGAGGGTTTTGTCTTATTGAAACCTTGTGCTCCACTCTTCCTTTGACTGCCTTACACTAGGGGATCCTCATCAGAACTCTTTTCACAGTTGTTGCTGAAATCCTTCGGAATCCTTCAGGTTGCATGAATGTTTCTGCTCTTCCCTTCGTTAATGGGATTTAGAGTAGATGGGGAAAAGGATACGATAGCTCAACCTTATTAACGTGCATTGACCACCCATTAACTGCGAGACAAAAATTGTATCTGCAGGAAGAAAGTTCAGTTTCCATGATTCAGTAAGCAACCTATAAGTAGCAGTGTGGCTAAATAGAAAGACATGACTTGCTTTTTATTCAACAAGCAGTTAGTTATTCCTAGCATGGAAAGTCACTATCTCTATTCCCTTTATTAATCTGGACCTTGTTTTGTGTCTGGTGTACTCCATAAGTATGAAAAACAGAGACCTCACAAACCCATAATTTTCTTATCGTTCCATATTCATTGAACATAAGTAAGGTCCTAAAGTTTTAAAATGAGAGAGATCAAAATGATCAAAGAAAAATAAAGTTGTTGCTTTAAATTTTCTCTCCCCCCACACAAGACTACACACTTGCCCTTTTCTTTTTAACATTAAGGAGGGTGTAGCCCCTCCTGGGTTTGCAGCATGTATTCAACATGTGTCAACAAGTGGATGCTGTCAGCCCTCTAACAGGGACATGACATGTCTTTTGCCAAGAGAGCAAAGGAAATGCTGCCCCCATTACAACACCATTCTCTAAAGAAGATGGAGGTGAGAAAAACAAAGGCCAGGTCAAAGCCATCAGTGTGTTGCGGCAAATGCCTCCATTTCTGTGCGCTTTGGATGATTGCATGTGGCACTGGATGCCAGTTAATTATTTAAAATGACGTCTACATTATTGTCATTGGTAGTGTATGATGGAGTCCTTGTGGAGAATGTCAAGTCCTCCTGTTTTGCAGAGGAAGGGCCGAGTACAGATGGCAATTTGGGATGGCAGATTGTAATTTGGCAAGGGGAAGGAAACTGCTCCTCTGCAGGTGTCCAACCTCAGAATGAGTGAGGGTTTCTTGGGACCTGAATAGGGGCAGTCTCCTTTAAGGCTGAGGTAATGCAATTCCCTGCACATTTGTTAATGATAGATGGAACATCTAGATCTTGCAACTTGATGTAATAAGAGCCATTGCTCTGTAAACTTAGGGTAACGTTGCAGTGTCTTCAGTGTCTATCTAAGCACTGCTGGTAGATCCTAAATTTGGTTAACTTCCAAGTCTCATTCTATGTCTCTATAGAAGGGAGTTTTAACATTTAGCATAAAGTGGTTACTCAGGGCCATCCAAATAGCTCAATGGATTAAAGCACCTGCAAGCAGATGCAGGGACCATTGGTTCAATTGCCAGGCCTGCTGGGCCAGCCCCACCATCAGGGTGGGCTGAGACAGCAATTGACACTGGGCGTGGTGGCGCGCGCCTATAATCCCAGCACTTGGGAGGCTATAAACAGGAGAATCACTAGCAGTCCGATCTAGCAGTGAGACCCTGAACACCCTTTAGACCCTTCCCTGAAATACAGAAAAGTAAATAAATAAATAAACAAAAAACATTGTTATTCAGATTCAGTGAGCTAAGAAGGTGGATACACTACATAATATGCTCAGCAAGTCCCTGATAAATAGACATCCTGTTCTCTTCTGAGTCATAAATGTCCTTGTGGTCCTAGTAATAGCTCCTTAGAAGTGAAGACCAACTCACCATTATAGAGTAGTGACCTGTCAAAGCAGTCATGTGGCAGAGTGGTAGCAACATTTTGCTTTGGTACATGTCAGGAAAGGGGATATTCATCTTTCCTAGGTCTTGGGGTGCCAAGTGGCTGAGGGCCACACTGAAAAGACATGGGCAGCATCAACAAGGACAAAGGTCATGAAATGTTGTTCTAGTTGGTGACACTTTTCTTTCCAATTTGCACATCTTTTATTTGTCTGCTCGTTAGTAGACGCTCCAGTGATACATTAGGAGTGTGGCCATTCAGCGCCTGAGGTCAAGTGCAATGCTCATGGTAGATTTGCTGGAAATGGTCATTTTCAAGATGACAGAGTTCATGAATATTCTTACTTTGTTAAAAGGTTGCATTATTAGTAAGTGTTTGATTTTGTTAAATACTCTTTCTGAACTTACAAATCTGAAACTTCTGATTCTGTTTCTTAAACTTTTAATGTATGATATTGAATAAATCAATTTTCAAATATTAAATTTAACTTCTTTCCCAAGGATTTTCTCACTGGATCAAAACTGTGATGCTTTTGATGTGTTCCTGGCTTCAGTTTGATAACATTTTGTTAGTAGTGAAGTTCATGTACTCCTGTTTGTACTTTTTGATATTGAGAATAGAGTACTGAGATGAAACAATTGTCTAGGTTTTCAGCTCTGTAAATAATTTGTTCAGTTTTATTTAAGTCTGAGATGCAAGTGCATTTTATTTTGCACAGCTTCTTAATTTATTGACACGATATGATTTTGCATTTTGTTATTGTTTGTAAGTTTTCTCATCTTCAATCTGTTTAATTTGATACTACCATGTCTTCTTTACCCTGTTGTTCTCATTCTGTGTTTTCTTTCAATACCTTTACTATCACCATATTATGATATTCATACAAAATAAAAGATATTCAAATCCAGTTGGGCAGTGCACACATCTGGACTGGAACACTTAGATTATTTACGCTTGAAATAGTGTTAAAGACAACACATGTGCTTTTTGCGTGTCTTCTGCTTTTGTTTCTGTTCACCTTTTATGTCGTGTTGATACATTCAGTGTACCATATTAATTCTTGTTGCTTTTAAATGATGTCTTTAACATTTTTCGTTAAGGATTATTCTAATGATCATGATATATGCATTAGATGGTTATGTCTATGTCTCGTTAGTAAAATGTAAAACCTACTCCAATATAATTGTAGTCTAGCTGCCAATCCTGTAATATTAAAAATATATAAATATAAAGTGACTATAGGTACAGTAATAGGATAACTATTGTTTATACCTTCACATAAGGTATTATTTAGTGAAAATAAATGAGAAAAAATATTATTATAAAGATATATCGGGCAAGGGAGATAGCTCAGTAGACTAAGCGCTTGCCTGGCAAGCACAAGGGCCTGAGTTCAATCCCTGATTCCGCCAAAATAAATGAATAAATTAATAAATAAAGATCATTTCACATTGCCTTTCTATTTCATTTCTTTTTCATAAATTTGTGTTGACATCTAGTGTCATTTTTTTTTGTTTCCCATTAATATTCACTGCAATAGATCTGTCAGCAACAGATTCTCTCTGGCTTTGATTCTAGGGGAACATATTATTTTTCCTAAATTTTTGAAAGACAATTGATATTGGTAATGTAATTCATGGTAGATAGTTTGTGTTTCTTTGTTGTTATTTTCAGTACTTTAAATATGTGATTCTAATGCTGTTGGGCCTCCATTTTTTTCAGATGAGAGATCATCAGTCATTACTTTTATCAATATTTCCCAGTGCGTGATCTTTCTTTTTTCTTTTGTCGTTTTTAGCTGACATTCAGCAGTATGATTAGGATGTATTTAATATGAATCTTTATTGTGGTTTGGCATCTTTGGGATCCACTGATTTTCTTATATTGTGCAGTGATGTCTTTCATTCAACTTTTGATGGTTATTGTTTCTTAAATTAATTTTATGGTTCCTTCTCTTTTCATGCAGTTCTTAGGTCTTAGGTTCCCATTAAATATGTTTTGATGGACTTGATAATTTTTCACAAGTCTCAGACTCTATTTATAAAATCCATTTATTAGCTGTTTTTCAAATTGGACCATGTCTATTGACCTTTCTTAGAATTTTCTGATCTTTTGATCCAGCCAACTCTAGTCTAGTGCAAGACATTGCTAGTGAATATTCATGTCATTCTTTTGGAAATTTTAACTTCAGATTTGTCATCTCTATGTGGACTCTGGTTCCGTCTTGAGAATCCTCAAGTGCAGTTTAGCTTTTATACTCCTTGAATTATTTATCCATAAATGCTATGCACATAATAAAGGAGGAGCATTTTGTCCTTGTATTTTAAGTAGAATAGTTTTCCTATTGACCCACACAGATAAAGTATGGGAAAGAGGAGAGGCCGAGAAAAGTAACTTGTATGTTGCACTTAATGTGAGTTAGGGATTGATCAAGCCATTTGAGAAATCATTTTTAACCCATGCAATAATGAAATTGTACATTCACAGGCTTAGGGAAAAACATGTAAACAAAACTAAATCCTTAGGCCCAAGAGGTATAATTAACTTGCTTGAGTTCCTGACAAGATTCATGGGCGTGCAAAGATTTGCAGGTAGCAATGTACATTATGCTAGCAGAAAGACATAGAAGTGAAGACAGAGAAGCCATTATGAAGCTAGTATAAATAGCATTGCAATAAAAGTGAGGAAAGTTATACATTTGATGGAAGATAATCATGCACAATACACGAATCAAGATACAAAGCAAATAAATACTATCGTATTCTAAACACTTGTTTTATACCTAGTGACACTCTTCAATTAAAAAGAAAAGATAAATAAGAATCAGATGTTTTAAAGAATCTCCTGATTTCCATTGAAACTCGGTAACAGGATAGAATATATGGTTTTGGTTTCCACATTTACTTACGGTAGATAACATCTATTCCACTTTCTGCTCTTTGATCTCCGGGGGATGTGGACAGTGAAATCCAGGCAATCAGTTTGCACATAGATGTGGAATGGTTGTCATGCTATCATCTTTATATCCTCATTCATCCTGGAAATTTCTAGTGGCCTTTGGATAAGATTTTGACTTTTGTAGATGAAAGTTAAAATGTACATAACAAAGATGGTCAGTGTTGCTCTCTTTGAGCTTTATTTACTCCGTTACCAGATAGATTCACGTTTCCCATCCACTCTCTGTGTGTGAGTTCTGTTCTCTTTGTAGGCAGAAGTCAAAAATGAAGATGCCTTGGAGTTTTATTTTCACTGTTGCTCTCTTTGGGCACTGCATAAAATAGGTTGGAGTGCTTGTACAGAAAGCAACTTGTATCTTATTAAGGATTGTATTTAATTATTTGATTTGATGTTGGGAAGAAAAAAGTAGGTCATTTGTGTTTAGAATATACAAAAATATATTAATGCTGATAAGACTGTTGCTTTCATGACAAGCTCCTTTTCTTGATGTTTTCCTCATAAGCTGTTGAATTATAGTTAGAGAAGAGGGTTCAGGAGAAGCAGTGCCTTGAGCCGAAGGTGTCTGCACTGGAGCTGAGAGAATGGTAGCAAATGAAACCTGTTGGAATGAGACAGACATTCCTTGGGGAGCATTCAGGCTACAGTTTATCAGCTCAAGAAAGAGGGAGGAGAAAAGGTCGCAAAGAAAGTGAAAGAAATATGGATGATGAAATAAGGTAATCTCCCAGGGAGGGTAATCAGAGGTCTTTTGAGAAATATTTGAGAACTGCAAGGACAGAAATTGCTGGACCCAATGAAATCTCAGAAATATGGAATCTCATAACTGTGAGTTATATAATAAGAACTAAATGGCATATTGTAGAAAGGAAGAAGGAAACAATTTTTTAAATGTATTTGGTTGTTGCAGGATCTCACTATGCAGCTTGGACTCATAGTGATCCTCCTGCTTTCACCTTCCTCAGCACTGGGATTACAGGTGCGTGCCACTACACCCGGACTCTGGCCAGTTTAGCTTGCCCTGGGGGCAGGGCTGACATGGCGTACAGTGTCCAGGATCAACCCACGGTCCCTATGTTTGTCTAAGAAGGTGATTAATCTTCTGAGTTACGTCACTGCCTCCCTGGGAAGCAGTTCAGAGATGGGTTTGAAACTTTTCTGATTGTGAACCTAGTACTTAAGTCCTGTACTGACATGGTTTGCTATCTCAGTTATCACAACTCAATCTCAAATGGAACGGTGAGCAATGAGACATTGAGAATCTTGGGAAACATTGCAGAATTTTAAAATTCAAATAATATATTTCAAGGGAGTTGCATGACAAAATGAACTATAGACCAACCTTTCTCTCTCTGTGTTCTTTCCTTCTCCCCCTCTCATTCACTTCCTCTTTTCCTCTTTCGTTCCCTTCCTCGTTGTCTTGTTTACATTTCTCTCATTGTTGAGACAAAATACATGACACCTAAAACTAAGGAAGGAAAGGTTTATCTAGCTCAGTTTCTGAAGGTTTCAGTCCATAATCAGCTGGCTTCAAGACAGAGTGGCACATGGCACATGGGCAGCAGTCAAGAAGATAGTAAAAGCAAAAAAAGTGAGTGTGTGTGTGAGAGAGATAGAGATAGAGAGACAGAGAGAGAGAGAGAGAGAGAGAGAGAGAGAGTCTTCTCCTCCCTTATAGTGTAAGCAGGCTACCTGTCCTTGGGTGGAGAACTCACAGTATATGATATCCTCAGGATGTTTACAAAGTAAGGAACCTGGCTCCCTGCTGAGTCACCTAGTTATGCATCTAAACTTCTCAGCTGACCCAATATATCAAATTTGACACTGCCTCTCCTTTGTTCTTGTCCACCCTGGCTTCATCCCTGGCTCTTCTCATGCTTTCTCCTGCTCTACAGTTTTCTCCTACATGCTTGTTCTCTTAACATTTTCACTCCCTCATTTTCTTTGCATTCCTTAATAATGTATTGCAGAAGATGAGCTCATAGGAGTGGTACAAACTAATTTAAAGTATCTCTTGCCCTTTTGTCTTCTTAATGTTTGATGATTATAATATTGTGGTTACCATTGCCCAATAGCAATTTTGATGAGGAAAAATTAAATTATATCTACTATGTAACATTTACTATTAGAATTTTATTCTCTCTACATTATTTTTATCACATATTCTTGTAACTTAGATCATGGGGGAAAGTCATTTTTTCCATTTTATTTTAAAAGAATCTCACACAGTATCACTTGTGTTCTTTGGTCCCAGCTTTTGAAAACACTAAGAATTATGTCCTAAGATATTTCCAAGGCATTCATTTTTAAATATTGTCATCAATATTTCACTCTTATTCCTATTATTGTTAACACTGATTTTATTTATTGAGTGTGTATCATTGTAGTACTGTATGTCCCCATGATAATGTATCTCTATTCCAAAAATGAAAAGAATGCAAGAGAGATTAAGTCACAGCCATAAGTTACATCAGTATCACATGTTGCTAAATCAAGACAAAGCTCTGGTTGTGTGTGGTTTTAAAACTCCACATTTCCCAACTATTCTTTTAAGATGAAGAGAAGTAAACATCTTTCTCAGCACATTTGACAATATTGAATTTAATCATCTTTAAGAGGTTATAGTACAAGTTTAAAATTGCAAGCAATTACATATAAAAATTGGCAGCACTTACAATGCTACAAAATAAGAAAAGGATTCCAAGAAAAATAATAATAATAATAGGTAAAAGTATAGGAAGGTTTGGCTCTATGTCAATACCATGCTGATTTATCACAGTAGATTTATAGTATAATTTCAGGTCAGGGATTGTGATACCTCCCGCCTTTCCTTTATTTCTCAGGATTGCTTTTGATATTCTGGCTCTCTTCTGGTTCCAAATGAATTTGAGGAAATTTTTCTCTAGTTCTGTGAGGTATACAATGGTATTTTAATTGGGATTTCATTGAATCTGTATATCAATTTTGAGAGTATGACCATTTTCACAATGTTGATTCCTCCTATCCTGGAGCATAGATTATTTTTCCATTATCTCAAATAATCTTCAATCTCATTTCTCAGACTATCATAATTTTCACTGCATAAATCTTTTATGTCCTTTGTGAAATTGATTACTAAGTATTTCATTTTTTAAATTTTATTGTGAAAGGCATGATTTCCCTTTCTCCTCTGTGTGTTTGTTGTTTATGAACAAAAATGATGCTGATTTTTGGTTGTTGAATTTGTATCCTGCTACACTTCTGAATTTGGTGATTAAATTTACAAGACTCTTGGTGGAGTTTCTGAGGTCCTCTATGTAGTGCATCCTTTCATCTGTGATGATCATTTCACTAGACCTGAGGATCCGTGGAACAGATTAGAGGATGCAGACATAAATGTAAACACACTCAGCCACCTTACCTTTGATAAATGGGCCAAATATGCTCACTAGGAGAAAGATAGTCTTTTTGATAAATGGTGCTGGAAAAACTGGCTTTCCACATGCTGAGTGATAAAACTAGACCAATGCTTATCACCATGCACAAAACTATAGTCTAAATGGATCAAAGATTGAAATATTAAAACAGAAACACTAAATCTTGTGGAGGAACATATAGATAGAAATCTTTAAGACATAGGAGTAGATTTCATGAACAAAACCCAAATGGCATGGGATATACTTCAAAGCATCAACAACTGGGATCTCATTTTTTGAAGTTTCTATACTTAAAAGCAAATCTATAACAGAATAAAAAGAAAATCCACAACTGGGAAAATATTATAGCTGACTCTCCCTCTGACAAAGGCCATCCATCTAAAACATATAAAGAAAGTTTTTGGAAAAGACTGCTAAATTCAAAGACCCAATCCAAAAATGGTCATCTGAGATGAATAAACACTGCTGAGAGGAAGAAATACAAATGGCAAGTAAAGATATAAAAAATAGTTCAACATCATTGGTCATTTGACAAATGCAAATTAAAACAGCACTATAATTCCATCTCACCACAGAAAGAACAGGTAACATCAAGAAGTCAACCAATAACAAATGCTGAAGAGGCTGTGGAGGACAAGTAGCTCTTTTGCACTGTTGCTGGAAGTGCAGCCAGCTACAACCCCTATGGAAATCAGTGTGGAGATTCTTTAAAAATCTAAGATTGGAGATCCCATTCAAGTCAGCTGTTCTACTCCTTAGTATTTTCCAGAAGAACTGAAAACCTCAAAGCACAGTGATAGATGTGCACCCATGTTTATAGTACCACAATTTGCGATAGCTAAATCATGGGCATCCCAAATTCCCATCAACTGAAGAATGAATAAAGAAGATGTGGTATTTTTACACAATGGAGTATTACTCAGCTATAAAACAAGAAAAATTTGAGTCTTTTGTTGGTAAATGGATGCAACTAGAGAACATACTCTTAAGTAAAATAAATCAGACTCATATATGCTAACTTCACATTATCTCCTTATAAACCTTTTCAAAAGAAAAGAGTTACTGAGTTGAGAACAGATGATGGACTGGGGGAGAGAGACTTATATGTATGCAAGTGGAATGGTTTGGACAACTGTACTGTGCATCTCTGCTGCTCCATGGCAGTTAATGCTCAATTTGCTTCATCTCTTTTTTTCAACTGTTTCTCCTTTTTCTCTTGTTAATTTCTTATATATTTCTTTCATTCTTTCTTCTTCTAATTTTACATGCATACATCTGGGTAAAATATGAATAGCTGGTTGGAAGACAACACTATGTCTCATAACAAATACTGTAAAATTCCTGTTACTTTGTTAAGTGAAATTCTGTATCTCTGTATTTGTTTCTGCTTTAATTCTATGTTTTACTCTTTTTCAAAAACATAGGAAGGGGGGCCGGGGAGAAGGCTCAGTGGAATAAGCGCTTCCCTGGCAAGTGCAAGGGCCTGAGTTCA
>NDGM011089759.1:0-21754 GCA_002564305.1 Octomys mimax
AAAAAAAAAAAAAAAGCTTACAAGGAGTTATCACAGCCTTCTAACAGCTCAGAAAACTGATGCTCAGAGAGGCCAATAACATGTCAAAAAAATAGTGAAGTCAAAGTCCATGCTGTTTTTTTTCTGATCTTCTTCATTGCTTCTCAGGTTTCATAGATTTGGGAGTTCACTTGCACATTCTGGGAAGCAAGATGCTGTGTGGGAAGCTGGGCACCCCTGGAATCGTGGCGTCTGATGTGGAGTGGTAGCATGAATCAGTCAGTAAATCTACAGGTGTTCAAACTCATTGGTTTTGGCCTGCAAGAGGCTTATGCTGCCAAAGATCTTGCTATGGTTAAAAATAGTTTCTAAGAAAACATTAAGGTTCGGAGAAGGAAACATGAGGGAGAAAGAGAAGAGTCAAGAAAGGTGCTTCCAGATAGAAGAACGATGAAACAAAATTTTATGAAAACATCAGAAAGGACACTCAATCCCTCCCTGGAAATGTGTCCCAAACAAAATGGTCATCTTTGACTGTTGCTATCCAAAAAGAAATGAGTCAGCAACAGGGCCTCGCCCCACGATCAGTGTTTAGTGTGCGGCCGCCAAACGCAAGGGTACTGTGAGTCAAGAGAGAAGCTTAAAGAAAATGAAAATGCATCTAATGCTCAATCAGATGAGCAAGCTGTGGGCTCAAGGCCGAACAATTTTCTTGGCCTAGATGGTGCTCTCCACCCTAAATTTAGCAAAGTAGTGAGCTTTTCTAAGGAGTATCTTATTCAACCTTTGCAAGCCAGAGCTTTACCTCCTAGTGCACAGCTTGCTTCCCCCTGAAGCTGAACACACTGTCCTCGGCTTTATCATCAGGGAGGATGCGATGCCAACAAAAGCTCTGCTGTCACCACCCAGCTCTATTTGTCCAAGAAGCACTTCAGTGAGGTTCTTCAAGGGCACTGCCAAAAGGCCTCCCTTTCCCCAGCAAGCCAACACTCTACACACGCATGCACACACGCACACATGCACGCACATGCACGCAAGCACACGCACATACACGCATGCACATGCATGCACGCACATGCACGCAAACACACACACACGCAGATGCACACACACACCCCTTCTGCTCTGTATAGCTGCAATCTTTATTCTGCTACGTCCATATTTTTGCATTAATTTCTAACTCCAGAAATTGTCTTTGTGTGATTTTTTTGTTGAGATAGATGGTCTCACTCTGCAGCTCAGGCTGGCCTTCAACTCACTTATGTAACCCAGGTTGATCTTAAGCTCTCTGAGTGCTGGGATTGTCCTTACTGGCTACAAACTATTTTATGATAAAAACTTCAGGAGAATCTCAAGCCTATTAACATAAGCAAGGCCTAATCAGATTCTAATGTCCCTTGCCTCATCCTCCCATCTCCCAGAGGACATTAGGGGGAGAGGAAGACTGAAGAGGGTCAAACCTGGCCTGAGCATCTCACTATTGCCAGATGAGCCTCCACCACCTCACGAGAAGTGAAGAGTAAAACATCTATCATTGCCCAGTGAGTGGAAATTAATATTCTTCGGGGGTGCCTATTTATTTTAGAAATTTTTAGAACCAGAAAACAATAGGTTAAGCACACTACACTGGAACCAGAGAACCCAGGGGTTGGATAAAAATTTGGAGAATTGTTGAGTAAAGGTGGAGTCAAGACACAGTGAAACTGATATCAGACAGCAAGGAGCCAGAGACTCACAGAATCCAAGAAAGGAAGAGGATGGGTCTCTAGAGAAGAGAGCTAGTTATACTTGGCATGTTTCAGCTCATGCTGTAGCCACTTCTGACCTCCTCTGTGCCACGTTCTAGAATTTCCACCTTAACTCCTAATTTAGAAAATTTTCCCTGCCGTATGGAGAAAAAGGGCAGAGTAGAAGGAGTGAGACCCTTTATTATAAATATATACCATTATTTCTCTAAATTCAATACCCTTAATACTAGCTGCTCCTAGCCTCATATAAAACCCACTCAACGTAGGCTCCCATTGGACCTCTTATTGGCTTTACTCTGAATTTCTTTCAGTCCCTGAATCTGCTTTCCCAAAACATCTGGGTCTCCTCTGTACCCTGACTGTTCCTTACATTTGCTATTGGCATAATTCCTGGGTTTAATTCATTATGTGAGTTTCTGTCTCCCAGCTTCTCTACCTGGCTCTGGCTCAATGGCTACTTCATCTTTTTATTATTTTGTTTGTTTTCTTGCTTAGTTTGTGTTTATTGAACCAGGTCCACCTAGTATTT
The DNA here is from genome assembly GCA_002564305.1 of Octomys mimax. Lineage (NCBI taxonomy): Eukaryota > Metazoa > Chordata > Mammalia > Rodentia > Octodontidae > Octomys > Octomys mimax. Next base: position 2,257 of record NDGM011089759.1, read on the forward strand.
CCAGCTGGCTATGAACTCACTATGTACCCCAGATGGCCTCAGACTTGTGGCAATCCTCCTGCCTCAGCCTCCAGAGTAATGATATCACAGGTGTGCACCTCCACCCAGCACCTTCTTGATAGGCCGTCAGCATCAAGCTTAACTCCCATGACCAACACTCGATGTGTTACTTGGCTCAAGCTAACCAGAGTTCTTGGTATTATTCCAACTATACCACTATCCTTCCATCCTTTTATTCTGATTTTCTACACCTAATCACCCTACATCCAGTCTCTATGGGGAAGTTTTTTACTGTGACACCTATATTATGAGCCCCAAAATGTACTCTATATCTTTTTTGCTTGGTGTTTTCTAAGACATACTGTTTGTAATATTAAATACAGCATACAGAATAAGCCAAAACAAAGAAAGTAGACCATAATGGCTTGAAACCTTTTTAAAATATGCATCTTCTAAATTATGGAATTAAACTACAATGAAGAGAATTGCTGTCTGAACAGTACAAGCTCTACATGGGCAAGGTTTTTATTTAGCACTATATTCCCAGTAATTAAATCAGTGTTTAGGCACAATAAGTTCTCAATAAATGTAGTATAAGTGAATGAAAACGAGGTTCAGCAGAATTCAACTAAAAGCAATGATTAGAAATAAAGTATTTCTGCTTTTGCACCCCAGGAACTTAAGATTCTTCCACATACTTTATTCATTCATATGGTGTCATAGATTACTTTTAAGACATTTTAGTCCCTTGGGATAATGCATTCATCCTCTGATATCTACTCTCCTCTCAACCTTTTAAGATGTTTTTTGCTTCAAGCTCTACCTAAATCATTTGACATCTCGAAAATCTGCTCAGCATGATGAATAGAGCTAGTCCAACATTGATCTTAAATTCTCTACTTAGAACACCATTACTTTACCTGCCTGTTTAAGTTAAAAGAAAGATAGGGATTGCGAGGGAGGCTCTTTGTCCTTCAGTGTTACTGTAAGTAAGAGGATAGATTGTATGTAGGTCAGATAAGAGTTTTCATGAAGTGTTTTCTGGCTCTAGTTATTACTTTTAATAGACACAGATGCTAAATCATACATATTTGAAATATATATGTAATAAACATATACTTTCCCCTATATCTATGGACACATGTGTTAAATGTTCCTGATGTGGGTAGTAATATTCTTGGTATATCTCTAAACAAACTGTCTGCTTTTGATCAGTTTTAATTTAAATGTTGAGTTCAGATAAAAAATTATAGCAAATTTTAAGAAATGGCAGATAACTACTCTTTTTTGTAAATTTCATTAAGTAAAATGGTAACATATTGTAGCTAGTTTCACTTCCTTTTAATTTCTACCACTAATGTAAATAACTTACACTTCCTCTCTAGAAGATGAACAAAAAATTGATTTATTTTAGGCTGGTCTGGTGGGAGACCATAATGCATTTCTTTAATAGGTCATATTATCATAATTTAAATTAATACTCTTCCTTAGGTTTTAATATGACCATTTTTATCCCTGCTGATCTTTGGAGAAACTTTTAAATGGCTGAAATTTAGGATTTAGAAGTCCCTAAGGAAAAGAGGTGCAAAGTTTGATTAATTTTATGTCCTGCTTTGGGGTATAAGACATTCAATTGTATTTCAGTCAAGAAAGGCACCGAGGCTACAGATGTTACTACTACTCACTCCACACAGTGGGTCCTGGTGGATCTCTTGAGGGCTTTTGAGAAGCTTTTCTTTATAAGGATATCTAAGCAATGTCTATAATAAGCAATTTCCCCATAGAATTTTTCATCATCTTAATGTGCCCAAGTAACTAATACATCCAAATACTGTTAATAATGACGGGTACAAACATGGTGGCTGGGGGCTCCTGGGAATCCCTACCCTGCCTACCACCTCCCCTACTTGCACTCCACCTATTTGTGTTCACACTACAGAGCAAGGACCAGACTTAAAATTTGGATGTTAAGTCTTCCTTAACACACTGCCTACGAATTGAAGGGTCCCCGAACAGTGGCCTTCCTCCTTGGCTTGCAGTGCAGTCCAGGAGGCTATGGAGAGCAATAATTTTCCAAAGATTCCTACCTACTCTACAATTTCCCCTCATGAAAGAGGTTTATAAGACAAAACTCCAGACAAAGTAATCAACTGTAGTTACTTACCAGCAATAATGAATTTAACAACCAGTTAAGCAAAAGCAGATCAGAATGGCTTTCCCAAGGCCATGGTTAAAGGCCTATGATGCAGTGCATAGGTGTGGAATTGTGATCACAAGGATGATCTGATTTAGGAACAGCTGGGTCTTCACTGAAGACCAACAGTGTTAACCCATCACAATTAAGGGAAGGAACCCTAGCTTAGGTCCAGCTCTGAGACAGGAAACCCAAACAGAGAAGAGATCCCAGCAGTACAGAGGTTGATTTCAGGGGTGAGGAATGCTGAAGGCAGCGTACAGATACATGGTCAGGAAGGTAGCTGCCAAGAGGAGGAAACAAGAAGAGGTCTAAGTTAGGTGAACGCCAATAAGAAGAGATGGAAGTAGACCAGATGCCAGAGATCTGTACCAGCCACTCTGAAGCTCTACAGTAGATATCTGAGACAAAATGAATTTCATACTGAATCAAATCCTCAATTTGATTGAGACACTTAAGGAACCTGCCCTGTGAAACTCTGCTCAGTTTGTGTTTCCTTTCTTTGTCTCCCTTCTCCTTTTATTTCGCCTTCTTCAGACCCATCAGTATCATGAATATCCCTCGACATCCTATGCCAGATTTCTACTCAGTAAATTGCCTGTCTCTCAATCTAAAATCTGAGATAAGAAAGAGCCAGGTTTAGATAGAGCGTTCTATTCTGCCCACTCACTCTACTCCACGTACTTCAGGACAGCTAAGTACATCCTGCACACCCTTTGATTTCCCAAACAAGAGCCACCGATGAGACAAGCTGAATGTACAACTTAGATGTCCATCAACTGCTCCTTCAGAGCCTTTGTGGAAATGAGCCTCAAACATCAGAATAAATGGAAAAGAAAAGGTTCTTGACAGAGGAAACTTCCTTTAAATATCAGTATCAAATAATGTGCTCCTTTCACACATATTTCTATCATTTGTGCAAGAAAAGAATTCTGCACATCTCTCAATTATTGAAGAGAAAGGTACTGGCTTAAGTGATTCTCATGGACCCCTAAGTTTACAGAATTCATCTCTCCTTCTGTGCCTTCCTCCCTTGTTTCTTCCCTGGTAGCTGCTCCTGAAACATCTATGGAATCACAGATCTACACAAAACAGAATGTGAATAATACTGGCCAACAGTTAAATGTACAGAGTATAGAAACAAGCAACGCTAGCTCCAAATCTCCATGTGACTATTTATCACCTATGTGAATGTGCACAAATTCCCCTAGCCTTTATTCCTCACCTGTAGCATGCGAACAATAGCAATGACCCTGAGGGATGCTTTTGAGGTCATATGAGATAATATTGGTACAATGCTTAGTGTTTCCAGGCCTATACTAAGAATTCAATAAATTCCAGACATCATTACTTTTTAAATGATACTATAAACCATCAAACTAGCATTTTTAAATAATAGAGCCAAGAATTTGTAACTGTTCTCATTAAAATCTCCTAGAATCTTCCCTCCCACATTGTGTCCAAAAGACCATTATCTCCATGAAATATTTCTTGAATATCAAGCTTTGTGGTTGGTCTATTAGGAAAATGTTGTGCCTAATAAAACAGCCTACAGAATCACAATGTATTATAAGTTCAGTGTCTGGAGCAGTGAGACATCAGCCACATGATGGAATTTAATGTCAGAGCAGTCCTGCAGGATGTGTAAAAGGGGAGAGAGCAGGCAGGGGCAAAAGTTAGGATCTACTTCACTCATTCAGGGGAAAGAAAAGGGCCTGCACCAGTGAAGTAAAGAAAGATGATCAGATTCAAAACAGATTAGGAAAAAAGTCAAAAAATGTGGCAGAGGGGCAGCAAGATAGCCCAGTGGTCTAAAGCACCTGCTTAGGTAAGGTTAGGCAAAGTGCAGGAACCACAGTAGGATCCCTGACACCACATGCCATTCCAGCCCCACCCCTAGGGTGGGCTGAGTCGGCCCCCAAAAAATTAAAATGTGACAGTCTTTAAGGCCTAGTATACCTGTAATCCCAGTGCTCAAGAGGCTAAGACAGGAGGATTGCTGCAAGTTTAAGGCCAGCCTAGGCTATGAAACAAGTTCAAGGCCAGCCTGAACTACATGCTCACACTCTATCTTAGAAATAAAAAAATAAAAAGTGACAGAATCAGCAATGAAACTCAGGCATCTGGTCTAGAAGGGAATCCATGGTGGTTCATCAAGGGAAATGAAATACAAGAGCAGGATTAAGAAAAGATGAATTGCATTTTGTACCAGTGAGCTTATACGTATTTCCCAGACTCTTTTCATTGCAAGTGACAGAATCCCCATTCCAACTAACCAGAATAAGATATTCCCATTAATAATGACGATAATTTTCAATAATAATGTGCATCACAGTGATAATGAACCTTTTAGGGCTTTCAGTGATACACACAGCCTGCTGTGGCACATGTCTGATAGGTTTACCACTGGTGTAGGTGAATTGGCTCACACAGCTGAGATGGAGGGCTGCATTGGTCTTGGGAAGAGCCCACACTAGGGACCTGATCTCCTGCCTCCAGCATTCTGCTCTGGACCTGTCTCCTGTATCTACCCAAGAGGTGGTTTCAGCGTCTCCTACCAGACCTGGACTGCAGCTCCCCTGATTTAAACCATAATAACCAGATTTTTAAAAAGCACAAAAACCTCCCCTCCACTAAGCTACTGAAGAACAGCATGCATAAGGCCTCTGATCACCCCAGAATAAGTTCCATTGAACTGTGTTCAATAAGTTCCATTGGCTGTGATCGGAAAGGAGAAATTCTCCAAAAGAACATACCCTACAAGCAGGAGAAGAGAAAACAAATGTAAGCAGGGAGAGGACCACTCATTCAAGGTACCCACTGGATCATTCCAATGGCACTACTGAATAAACAATGGAAAGCACAAGATAATCTTTAAATAAGACTTCTGGAATGTTATTCAAAATATTATTATTAAACACTCTTCTGCATGGCTATTGATGCTTTTATTCTAACAATTTGGATGACTACTATTAACAGATTTCTTGCCATTCACAAAGCCTCCTCTGTGAATGCATAAGTGTAACCATCATGATGATATATGAAAGGAGACATTACCAACTCATTTTACAGGTGAAACTAGCCCAAGGCAAGTTACTGGCTAAGTGTCTTAAAAAGCCATATAGGAACCCAGTTATTGGATATTGAGTTCCATATGTGGTATGATTACAAATTTAATGCACACCATAACTCTGAGGTATTGATCTAGTCTTGTTAATATCAATCAATATTTTCAGGAAGTTTGGAAGATGTTAGATATTAATCCTATTTGATTAAAAACTTAGTTCATCGAAATAATTCAAATGTCTTTAGGAAAGCAATGTCTAGCCAGAAATGATGGTACATGTCTGTAATCCCAGCACTCTGAGAGGCTGAGGCAGGAAGAACACAAGTTCAAGACTAGCTTAAGCCCTTTAGAAATTTAGTAAGACACTGTCTCAAAATTTTAAAAAATTTTCAAAAGAGTAGAGATGGGGTGAAGTATATAACTCAGTGCAAAGGCCCTGGATTCAGTCCCCAGCACAAAAGCAAAAGGTTCTCTATATGGAAAAAAATAAAACAGCTCTTCCTCCTCTCCAAGATGGCATCATGGCACGGAATAAAGCATATGGTACATGTGGCAGACCTTTTGATTCAAGGGTGGAGAGTGACCTCCAACTTTACTTGGTCCTGGGGCAACATTGTTTGTCATGAACCCAACAGCTCCCAATTATAAAAAGAGAAAAGTACTGGTGCTCTGGTGTACCATGCAGCTGGTGTCCTTTCTTTCTGCTTGGTAAGATGCCTGCTGTCAGTGGAACTCTTCCTACCACTCTCCGAGGCTGGAGTATCCACTGAGATCTGACTGTGCCCGCCATTGGTCTTGGTCTTGGACGTACATGCTAGAATCCTGGCTCAAAGATATTCCACCTTTTGATGGCACCACTCCTGTGGATAAGTGCACTGCCTGGACTCTTGGCTAAGTCTTGATTTGTGTACTTCATCAGGGACTTGAAGAAAGCTTAGGAAAACTAAACATTCTTACCTGCTTAGCCTAACCAGACAGCAACAGCAAAGGCTTCTCCAATCTGATAGCATTCTCAGTTGGTGAAGTCAGTGTCATAGAGGAGGTCTCAATAAGGAGCATGAGTGAGAACCTTCCACCCCTCTCTCTTTCTGGACTGATGCTTGGTGAAAAAATAAGAAAATATAGCCCTCACATCTCTTCTCCTCTGCTTCTTTCATCCATCTTCTCATATGTTCTGGATTGGAAGATGTGATATTTTTACTAAATCAGTGCTTCTCAAATTTTAGCACATATCAGAATCACCCAGAAGGCTTGTTTCAAACAAAACAAACAAACAAACAAACAAAAAAACCCCACAGATTGCTAAACCCTCACTGTAGTTAAGTCTGGGTGGAACTGAAAATTCACATTTCTAACAAGTTCTCAAGTGATATTAATTCCTCTTGTCTGGAGGCCACACTTTAAGAAACACTACTGTAAGTTCTTCCCCCTTCCAATCTTGGGGCCAAATCCCAGTGCAAACAAAGGTAGACTCTTTCTACTCATTGAAAAGAGTTTATGACATGAATTCTCTCTTGAATAAGGGTGCCTTATTACATATTAAGAGAACTCTATGTGATCTGAATCCTACTAGTTAAGCACTTGATTTGTTAGGTAAGACCTAGACTAATTTAGTAAATCCTTCATCACATTAAAATTCTTGGCTTTTAAGCCAGTTGTTTCTATTTTGCATGACAGAAGCTGAATGTTACTGTCCTTTCTCTTTCATTTCTTATTCAAGGCTAACTTACCTTAGCTTAATGAGGAGAAAGTCATAAACTTCCAGAAAAGAAATACTCACATAAAATATTATCCGAAATATACCCCATTGGATGTATTTTCCATCAGTGAAATTAGAGGGGAAATTCTTTTCTTTCCAAATAAGTAAATAGTCTCCCTTCAGTTGTAAGTATGTATTCATGGGGCCTAGACTCTTGAGATAGAAGCTCAGTATTTATTTGCATCTTCCTTTTCAGTTGTGCGTTTTAGTCGACATTGTCCAGCTATTGTCTTTATCAGTTGTTTCAGTCCTTGTCGTTTCTGAGTTTTTTCCTGAGTTCTTAATATTTTGCCTGTTTATAAAGCTTCTAGGAAAAAAAATGAATATCTAACAAATTATAACACACGAGCATCCCCCATTATTCACCAGCACAAACACTATAAAACGTTCTTTTGAAAACATCATCCTTTCTCATTTCTCATCTTCCTGCCCCAAAGGGATGACAGGGAAGGGTCTGGGTGCAAATTTGGTCTCCTGGAAAAGAGCAGGGCTCTGACCCAGACTTACAAAATGTCAAGGATAATTAGGGGGGTTTTGCCTGCTAGAAAAAGACGCAAACACAGAAAACAATGTTTAGGACTAATTGGGCCACCGTCCCTCCCAAGGCTTCTGCGAGGAGGAACAGGAAGTAGGAAGCGAGAAGAGGGAGGGATCCTAATTGGGGTAGTTGGAGGCGTGTCNNCCCCCCCCCCGCCATGGGCTCCCTTCCCTAACGCTGTGAGAAAATGTGCCTTTAGGCTAACATTGGGCCTCCAAATGCGCCCCGATAGACATCAACATCCCTGGCAGGAATGCCACATTCGGAACAAGAACATTCTGACTGGAAGAGTGTAGAGAGGACTGCGGTGCAGGAGTGCTGCCCAGAACAGGTTGAAACTGGATGCGGTGCGCCCGAGAATCCAGAAGATAGCCTGATCCTTCACAGAAAAAGAGCCCAGCTGGAGCTGAAGCCCCAAATGAAACAGACAGGAGAAGCAGACAAGCAACTGGTGAACCTTTAGGTTAAAACTGTAACATTTCAGTGATAGAAACAAAGTTTCCGCCCTGCCCCATTTTTATCTAAGCTTCTGGACCTGGAATTGTGCAGTGCACAGCCTGGGCAACAGGCTGTGTCAGCAGAGGGCAAAATAAATCACCACAAGAAAACAAAGAGAGCGTCCCTCGGTCTCCAACTCTGATTCTACACTGACTGAAACCTCCCTGGGAAAATACTTAATCTCGGGATTTGTCAAGCTGGACAAAAACAGACATGTTTTTCTTTAAAAGCCTTCATTTATGAGGTTAACTGCCAAAATTTCACATAGCCTTCAGGTGGAACAAAAAGAAAAACGTCTAGCTTTCAACTGCTGCCCTAGGTTACCTAAAGCTTTTCAAGAGAAGCAAAGAAGAACTAACAACAGCGACAACAACAGAAATGCTTACGGTGACTCCTAAAAAGTGTGCTAATAGGAAAGGAGCCATCCAGCGTGACTGACCCAGCCCAGGTCCGACTGAAGAGAGCCTCTTTCCAGGGAGCAGCGTCTACAGCGCCTCCCTCTCCGCGGGGGCCACCAAGCCCCTGCCTGACAGTGAAGTATCTGCCACACTCTGTGAGCTTCACCGGTCAAAACTAAGACAGCGGCAGCAGAACTTGGCAGCTGGAGAAAGCGAACTGTGCCACCAGGTGAATTTTCCCCAGCTGTGGTGTAAATTACCTTTGATAAGCCAGGTGACCTCAGGAAGTCCCTTTGCTCTAAGTTTCAGATTATTTGCCTGAAGAGTCAGGGATAAGATCAGAGCTGGGTGCTGAGTCCTCGCAGCTCCAACTAGCGAGCTATCAGGGAATCTCTCTAGCTCTTCCTACATCCTCCCCAAGGTGGGCTATACAAAGCGACCCCGGCTCTTAGTTGTTCAGTGCAAGAGGCTGTGCAGTCAGAAAGCATAGGAAGATCAGACACCGGGTTCTTACAGAGTCTCCTTTAGAATTTCTTTATAAAGACCACATTCAACATCCTTTGCTCAACATCAAACACCAAACTACGTGTATAAAGAGTTAAATGAATCTGCCATTGCTCAACCTATGAAGATCTTTGGAGCTAAAACAATTTTCTCTTCTCTTTTTTCCTGTGCTCAGTAAGACCACCTCCTGAGCGACTCCCAAAGGACAGGCAGAGACCTTTTCTCTCCTTGACTTAGCCAACCTGGACATTGTGGCAGCCTCTCTATGGCTGATATTCAAACAAGAATGGACAATGCTTCGGGCAGCTTCCCTAGTGCTTCAGCCTGGAGGTAGGGCTGACTCTAGCATGCTCAGTGGAAAAGGGACAAAGGTACAGAAGAAAGAAATTGTGTTTTCAGGCTCTGAGGACAAGATGAACACTGGGAAGCTCTTGTACGTGTCTCAGGCCCTGCCTTTTAAATATTCCATTCGTTCAAGGATGAATTGGAGCTGATCCAGATGGACACAAGCTCTTTTCATCTTCTTTCCTAGGTTTTGTTTTTGTGGAAGCTGCTAAGAACGATCATAGAATTCCCACCCTACTTTTTGCCTACTAGCATCATCCCAAATTGTTGATCTAGTTCTCACATAAAATACCATAAGATAGCAGTACACAATATATCCACATGTACCATTGTGCATTAAGAATGTGCTAGAATGTACTTAAGGTCCTTTCACAAGAACCTTGTAAGATACGACCCTCAACTCCACTTCACAGGCAAGGGATCTGGAAGTCAGAGTAAGTAGGCCTCATCTTCATACACTGTTGTAACAAAATTCCTGAGACTGGCTAATTAATAAAGAAAATAAATTCATTACGTACAGTTATGGAGGCTGAAAAGTCCAAGATCAAGGCACCAGCGAGGTCAGTTGTCTCCTGAGGGCTATCTCCGCTTCCAAGATGGCTCCTCGGGCTCCTTGAGAGAAAAAAAAGACACTCCTGTCACTCAGGAAATTACAACTTTTGGAGCTGTGTAAGATTTTTCCATAACCCCCAGGAATCACACACAGGGACTGAACCTCTGTTACCTGCCATCAGATTGTCCAGAAGGGAACTAACCACCTGCATTTTTAAGAATGTTTCCTGGATCCTCATGCCTGGCGAGGCTGCCGGTCTGCTCACCTGGACAGTCTTCCTGCTGGACTGGTCTTGCCCCAACACCCACAGCCAGGTGTGCCTTGTTCCCTCCTGCCCCAAATCCTGAACCTGCCTTTCCCAAAGAACTCATCTCCTCCTAGGACCCCACCACCCAGGGTGTGAGCCTACAGGAGTTAACTGTACCATATCAACATGTGTCATGAGCTTCCAGAGACTGCTGTGACCCAGACATCCCCAAAGGGCATTGATTTTGCCAGTCATAGGCACGGATGGCCCCTGTCTTTGGCACTGAATAAGTTAGAGAGAGAACGAGGTCAATACAAATCACAGGGGGGAAAAAACGGTTGAGTAATAGATTTGGAGAATATTACTATCCAGTATTATTAGAATACCAATCAGGCCATGCTAGCTAGAGCTCTGTATCCACTTTTCCATTATAAATCTTATTTTCAAAGGTTTATGACTTACTGTAAAAATTCAATTGAGGCTGAAAAGCAGCATACTGAGTTTGCAGCCCAGAAAGCAGTTTGATTCAAAGAAAAGATTAAAAGTCAAGAAACAAACAAAAAAGAGAAAAAGGACACAGATGTTTTACAAGAGGACAGCTAGAGTATTGCCCTGCTCTTTTGTCCTTATATGAATTAAAGATAATTTTCTTTCTGAAGTTTTCATAAATTACTAACTCTCATGTTGAAGGAGGCCCAGAGGGATCCTAAAGCCAAATGCATGAGCCCTAAGAAGCATCTTCAGATTGGCAAAGTTATGATAGCACATAAAAGAACTTTGTTCCACACAGAGATCTATAGATACAATATCCTCAATCAATGTCCCCTCTTCTTGAGCTACTTCTGTAGCCTTCCATTTTTGATACTAGAGTTCCAGGGTTATCACAACCCCCACCCACCACCACTCTCAGATGGAGATATTGCTAACTCCTGTTTTCAGGCTCTAAGGCCTATACTGATTACTCCCCTGGCTTCCTCAGTTCTTCAGGTTGCAGATGGTGTAGACAGGAACTACCCAGCCTCCATAGAAATGTGAGCCAATTTTCATAACGAATCACAAATAAATCTTGATCTTTTTTGGATTCTGTTTCTCTGGTGAGCCCTGACTAATATACAGGATGCTTGATAAATTTCTAGTCTCTGATGAAGAAAAGGTAAATTATGGTCTCATTAGTCACTTTCTAAATTTAAAGCAACTACCTTCATTTCTCTCTGGTACCCTGAAAAGCATTTTGAGACAGGCAACCAAGACTTGCATGCACCTGTGACTATTAATCCAGTTATAATTCCATCACTGAGTAGCCCAAGAGAGGTTGCCTTTTCCATCGGCATTGCACCTAACTGACATACCCCACAGAAAGGAAGCTTCCTTTAGGTCAGAAATGCCACCTCCCAGATGTTAGGTGTACTGCTTGGATACACAACTCATGGAAGGCCTCTGGGATTGTTTGGAGATGTGTCTTTTCCCTCCATTGTTTTCTTTTTAGCATATGTTTATAGTACAATGTCTACCTCTTTGTGGGCAGGTGGTTTGTGTGCGGAGCCTATCACAACTCTTCTTCATCCCTTCCCCCCTCCATCTCTAGACCCCCTTCTGATTTGGAAAACATCTATCTCCTTATTTGCTATTACCTAAATTTTATTTTGTTCTTCATTTATATCTTAGGTTTCTCATATAACAGATCATATGATATTTAAGCTTAATGTCTGATTTTATACCACTGAATATTATGGCGATTCCTCAGACTACTAACACTAGAAATTCCATTCAACCCAGTTAATTCCTTTTCTAGATATTTTCCCAAAAGAGTTAAAAACATAACATTACAGTGATATATGCATAGCTGTGTTTATAGCAGAACATTTCATACTAGCTGAAGCCTAGAAGTAGCCTGTATATTGGTCAACAGATGAGTGGTTTAAAAAAAATGTGATATTTGTAAAATGGAGTGCTACTCTGACTCCAGTTTTTAATTACTAAATTTTAAGCCAGTTTAAGGGTAAAAGAGAAAATACTAATCAGTTATTGAGTCCGGACTTTTCTCTGGGAGGGAACCCAGGCATGAAAATTGAATTGGAAGGGGAAAATTGGAAGCTTGTCTGGAAACTGACTGCAATGGTAAGCTAGCTATCTGAGATGGCTTGGGTGTCTGGGATTTTCTAAGGAAGAGCTGATAGAAACCCCCTTATGTGGGGGACAGTAGTGCCTGTCTTATCCTTATTGCCCTTACAGAAGTGAGAGTATGCCTCCAGGTAGGCAATCTATTTGAAACTCATGATTTGCTCTCAAATAGAAGGACAGAGTGAAAGAGATGTGGAGCAGAATTTGTTTTCATTAGCTCTTGGTGTATGTACGCCAGTTGCTTTTTAAATGTTATTTCTCGTAGACCTCATAAAAAACCCCATGATAGGACTGCATGTCTAAGTCCACGGGAACAGTAAGGAAATGAAGACCACTGAGCTCCTCTAAGGGTGAACCACAAATGCCAGACAGCGTTGAATCCCTGGCTTTCTGATGTCAAAGCCCTTGATCTTTCCACATCAACTCCCAGCAAGACTTGGGTAAACTTGGCAAAGCACACAATGGAAACGATTAGGAATAGTCTGACAGTTTGAAGTTTGATGTTATCTGGAGTAGGACTGAGCAGAAACCTGGTAATCATCTCTACAAAGGAAAGCTGACTGTATGCTAATTGCCCAGATCTAGAAAACTAAAGTTCAGAAAATAAGCTTCTGGGATTATTTTTTTTAAAGCATCCCCCTACTATCTTTCTGATTTTAAATATGGACAGTATTATTGTGAGCTCTGAAAGATAAGCATTTCAAAGGCTGTGTTGAATAAATTAACTCTCTTTTCCGCCACCAACCCACCCTGCTACAGTGTACTGTGCAGGGCTCAGCAGGGACCCTGCGAAGGTCATGTTGGCCTTCCCAGCAGGCACTCTGTCCATCTCTGCGGACAGAAGGTACTAGGGGGCACTAGGAAGGTGCAGGAGTGGCCTTATCTCTTCTTCCTTCTTCCTGTCTTCTCTGTTCCTGCAGTAGCTGTTTTTCCCAGTTTCAGATGTCTCTGTGATTTCTAGAACCAGCCCTATGCGCCCCCTGGGGATTAGCACCACATAACCGCCAGGGCATCGCCTACATCCTCATCATCTCTGCTCCCGAGCTAATACTCTCTTATCTTAAATGCTTGGAACCAGAAGTGTTTCAGGGTTTTGTTTTTCCAATTTTGTTATATCTCTATACACATAACAAGACATCTTGGGGACAGAAACCAGGTCTCAACACAAATTCATTTATGTTTCATCATCTTTTACCCATGCCTTGAAGGCAATTTTATACTGGCTTTCTAGCATACTACAGACTGTCATATAAGTTCAGGTGTGGAGGCTTCCATTAATGGCATCAAGCTGCTGCTCAAAAAGTTTCAGATTTTAGAGCATTTTAGGTTTCATATTTTTTGATTAATAATGCTCAATCAGGAGCTGTCATTTCAGTGCCATACATGCCTTTGAAAAGCTAAATATCTACTTAACAAATTGCATTCTATCAAATTCTCTTTTAGGATAACTGGTTCATTTTCCTGAAGGAGCCTTTACTGACACAAGTCCTCTAAAAGAAGCTTCTTTAACCTCTTTCTGAAATTTAATTATCCATGCTGTCTGAAATTCTCTCTCCTATGTGTCAGAGCACAAATTAACCCAGTCTGTCTTCAGCATGTATTTATGATGTGACTTTGAGCATGGTAATTTAACTTTTCTTAAGACTCAACTTTGTCATCTCTAGTACTAGGATGTTCTGTTCTTCATAACACTACTGAAAGGACTAAATGAAATAATCTGGAGTCAATATCAAGGCAAATAATTGTTACAGGGAGGTGCCTGCACTAAACACACCCTTGTCTTCTCAATTTCCTTGCATTTGAAGAACTGTCCCCCAAATGTCATAGTAATTCTAGTCTACCCTTATTTTTGTTTAAAATTCATCCTTTAGCTCAGAGTAGACACATAGTTTGAACATGTCTAGCCAACCATGACTGTTGCTAGGATTACAGAAAATTATACTGACTTCTTGCTCTGATTCCCAAAATGTAAACTTCTAAAAGCCTGTGATTCCAGAAGCCACTGTTCCCACCATGAGGTCACCAGCTAGTCTCAGTTTGCCTAAGACAGTGTTGCTGTTAAATAGAGAATGTTAGCATTCAGGGGAAACCCAGTCCAAAGCACAGGGAGGGGGCTGTCACCCTACCATTATGTGAAAGCCTGTGAGGGAATGTGGCTCCTCTCTAAGGAGGATGGGCTAATGGCCAAGAAGCATGTGAAAAGAGAAAGCATTTGTTATTAGTGAAATGCAAATCAAAACCACAGTGACTACCAATTTATACCAATCAGTAAGGCAACAATTAAAAGGGGAGGCCAGAGTGAGCTATAACTCGGTTGTAGAATGCTTGTCTAATACACATCAGATACTAGGTTTAATAACCAGCATTGCACAAGCAAATGAGCATTAAATACAAAGAGGAGATAGATAGTAAATGTTGGCAAGAATGTTGTGAAAGTTTGACTCCTGTATATCACTGGTTAGAATATGAAAGGTTTAACAGCTTTAAAAGGTTTGGCAGTTGAATGTATTTTAGTACAGGGTCTCCAGGGTCTCACTACACCAATCAGACTCATACTAATCCTCCTGTTTTCAGCCTCCCTAGCACTGGGATTACAGGCACACACTACCGTGCCCAGTCTCAGTCACTGTCTCAGTGCACCCTGGGGGAGGGGCCAGCACAGCATACTGGGACTTGAACCCCGGACATTAGTCCATTGAGGTACCTGGCCAGCCAAGTGTGGCAGTTTAAAAAAAAAAAAAACTAAAAAGAAATGACATGTAACATTGCAATGCCATTTCTAAATAATAGATTTCCAGAAATTAAAAACAGGCATTCAAACAAATATATGTACACATATTCATAGCACTTCAAAACACAATGAAGGTAAAAACAACACAGCCCAAATGAACACCAATAAGTAAACTAACAAACAAATCATATTCTCTACATATAATGAAATATTACTCAGCCATAAAAAGAATGCAGTATAAATACATACAGCACTATGTATGACCCTCGGTGGACTGGGGAGATAGCCCAGCAGCCTAAGTGCCTACCTGGCAAGAGCAAGGTCCTGAGTTCAATCCCTGGTACTGTATGCTTTGCCCATTCCGAAACCCCAGTCATACATTGTTGGCCTTAAACTGGGCAATGTGGCACATGCCTGTATCCCAGCACTGGGGAGGCTGAGACAGGAGGATAACTATGAGTATGAGCTGTGAATCGAGACCCCGTACCAAATCATAAATAATTAACTTTAAAAACACTATGTGTAACCCACAAAAAACATGCTACATAAAAGAAGTCACATAGAAAGGGGCCTAATGTGTGATCCTATTTTCATAAAATATCCAGAGCAAATACATCCATAGAGACAGACTGGCATTACTGGGGCCTGAGGGAAGGGGAGATTAGGAAAAAACTGCTTAATTCATCATGTGAATTACTTTGGAGCAATGAAAATGATTTGGAGCTAGAGGAGAGGCAGCATCTGCTCCACATTTGAAAGTACAACATGCTCCTAAGTTATCCTCTTCAAATGGTCAATATTGTGTTATATGAATTTCTTTTTTTATTTAAATTTTATTTTAAGGAGTAAAAACAAAAACAAATAGCAAAAAAAAGAGACAAAAACTGAGTAAAATACCACAATACATATGGTACACAATTTCAAAACAAGAATAAAAAATTAACAATGGTTGTTATATTACATATTTTTAGTGTCAAATCTGTTGCTCAAATTAACAGATATAGGTATGCAAGATTGGTCAAAACTAAGCATTAACACTTGCTTTCAATAAACTTTAATTTTTTCTTGTCCTTTTTACTCTATATTTTTAAATGTATATTATAGAGACTATAAATTATAATTGATAGACATTAGAAATGGTACATGTTTAGAAGAATAAGATAAGAAATATTCAACCATGGTTTTTCTACTAAACATTGCTAGCTTCAATGTAGTTGCTCAGCTTACAGATATAAACATATAGAGTTAGTCAAAGTGAAAATTTTAAACATTAACAGCTACTTTCAAAAAATGATGGAAATTAGTACTACAACCATCTCAACTGTCTTGTATATATCCTTGCATGATTTTCCCCCTTCCTTTCTTTTCCTATCTTTTCACCTTTCCCTCATCTTGTTTATCCCTTATGTTCAGTTTCTTTACATTTTATTATATCTATTATATCTTAAAGATTTCATTTATTCTTTCAGGTTCCTACACTAGGGAGACAATATGATATTCACACATGTGGGTCTCATTTATTTCACTTATAAGTATAGCCACTCATTGCATCTATTTACCTATAAAGGCCTCAAGATTGTCTTTCTTTTATAGCCTCTTTAACAAATGGCCCTGGAAAAACTGGCTCTCTGCATGCCAAAAACAAAAACTGGACTCAGGTCTATCGACATGCACTAAACTAAAGTCAAAATGGATTAAAGATCCAAACATTAAAACAGAAACACTAAATGTCCTGGAAGAGAAAGTAGGAGGAACTCTTGAAGACATAGGGGTAGGCAAACAGGTCATGGACAAAAATCAAACTGCAAGGGCAATACTTGAAAGAATTAACAACTGTGATCTCCTCTTATTGAGAAGTTTTTGCACAACAAAAGAAATTACCAACAGAGTGAAAAAACAACCCACAAATGTGGAAAAAATCTTAAATAATAAACACTCAGACAAAGGTCTTCTATCTAGAATTTGTAAAGAACTAAAAAAAAAAAAAAAAAAAAATTAAGGCCCCAAAACTTAAAGACCCAATCCAAAAATGGGCATCTGAGATGAACACACACTTCTCAGAGGAAGAAATATAAGAATCAAATAAATACATGAAAAAATGCTCCACATCATTAGCCATTCATTAAATGCAAATTAAAACAGCACTAAGATAACATCTCACTCCAGAAAGAATGTCTATCACAAAGAAATCAACCAACAACAAATGTCAGAGAGGCTGTGGGGAAAAAGGAACCCTTCTCCACTGCTGGTGGGAATGTAGACTGGCACAACTGTTATGGAAATTGGTATGGAGACTACTCAAAAAAAATAGGACTGGAAATCACATTCAATTTAACTATCTCCCTTCTGGGAATTTTCACAAAACAACTGAAAACATCATATCATAGTGATATATGTGCACCTATATTTATTGTGTTATATAAACTTCATCTCAATAAATTATAGAGAGGAAGAAAAGGAGGAAGGGAGAGAAAAGAGAGGAGGAGATGGAGAAAAGAAACTGGATCTTAGTAACATGACTGAGCTCCTGAATATATGGATTAAGACTTCCCTGAAATTGATTTTCCAGGATCTTTTCAGCATAATCAGTCAATCAATCAACAGACAAACACTTAATTCTTTTCTCACTTAAGTACTTTTAAACTGGGTTTCTCTTCTCTTCAAGCATGGACTCTAGATAATATTTCCCTCCATTAATGGTACATAATTTTAAAGGTAAAGGCCACTAAAATTCCATTTCAATCTGTTCTTGTTTCAGCAGCAATACAATACAGCTCATCCCTGGCCTAATTAGAAAACTGTGCACATAGCAGAAAACACAGCACCCTTCATCTCTATCTTCTTTCAGTTGAATAATTCCAGTTGTTTCAATCTTTTGAAGCATTGCATGAAAAGTCCTCTATGACTTGTACCTCAACCAGGACATAGTATTTTACAAAATTCCTTGACATAATTTTTTTTTTAAAAAAATGAGGTACAGAACTCCCCATTCTTGTCAATGAAAGAAATGAAAGACAATTCTCACCAAAGATTTTGCCACTTTATCAGGCTGCAAGACTGAAAATGAATCCTCCTGGACTTCTGATGTTCTCAGTCCTCCCTCATAATCACCTTGATGTTTCTTGTGTATTATTAATAAAGGGCTAATCACATCTTAATGTTGTATACCAGGGCTTAGTTGTTAGTATATAATTGAATGGTTCTAAGAGGAGGGAACTAAGTACCTCTATGAGAATTTGATGTGATTCTTTCAGATGTCCATCTGGATACTGGAATACCCCTACAGCTGATGAGTTCATCAGTCTGTTAATTTTCTCCAAGAGATTGGATTTGATTAACTTTCTTTGCCCTCAATGGCTTGTTTAGCAACAAGGAGATTGGCAAGGGGCTTGAGGGTAGCAGAAACGCCACCAAATGGGCAGAGTCTTCACCTACTTTACAGCAGCAGGGAGCCTTGGAACATGCTGGCAACAGTGACACTGAAGGAGCAGCCACCAAAATGGGCCAGCTAAAGGAGCCTCTTTTAGATGAGTGGCTCCAGACAAGTATTTTAACATCTGGCTTTGAGTGTTTCCTAGGTAACACCAGGAAAGCTGGGAGAGCATATTTCTAAGGCCCATTTCAGGACCATAGTTTTATGTCTACATGCCAGAATGGATTTGATTATTAAGTGCTTTCCTCTCTTATAAAGAAACTTGGTAGAAATCATGATTCCCATTTTATACTTGTGTAAATTTGAGCAGCAAGCCCAGGTAGGAAAGCTTAAGATAGACACAAGATTTTTCATAAGCCAGATAGTACTCTATGCATTTACTCTGTCAGACCATACATATCAGGGCCACCTTTTGTGAAGAATGCTTTGAAAGCTATTTTAGAAACTTCATATTGGAGACATAAAATTTAAAAGAACATTTCAGAACTTTATAGATAGCAGACATCAGTTTCTAGGATAAAAAAAAAAAAAACCCTGTATATACCAAAGCCCTGCAGTGATCATAATAAATAAAAAATTACATCAAGATAAATATATCTTTCAAAGTACTAAGTAGGTTCACATATTTAGAAGATATTTTTCTTGGAACAAAGTTCCATGACTTCCCAACCTGAGGGATCTAACATAAGACCGGTACATTTCATAATCAGCCCCTGTAGAAATATTAGATGGATAGAAAAATAAAGGAAAAAATAGTGGGGGTTTGCATTGTTTTAGTTTGTGACATTGTGAAGCAAAATGCTGAACATTAAAGTGAGACTATCAGTAAGACATCACTGGAAATTTAATGAGATAAAAATGCATTTATAAGAACTCTCCGAATAGACCCAGAGTGCAGGCCTGGTGAGTGAGAGGGCAAGTAAGTGAGATGACCGGGGCCCACCGGATCCTGAATAGACCCAGAACCCAGGCCCAGCTTGTGAGTGAGACCATGCAGGGCCTGCAGATCTTCATTCGACCCAGAGTGCAGGCCCAGCATGGAACCCTTCAGAACTCCCTGCAAAGAGACTAGAGGCAAGACCCACCCAGCTGATTCAGGAGCAGAACATC
>NDGM011089760.1:0-11976 GCA_002564305.1 Octomys mimax
GCTGAGACAGGAGGATCACTATGAGTCTGAGCTGTGTAGTGAGGCCCTGTACCAAATAAATAAGTAAATGATTAAAAATTTTTTTAAATGAATAATTTTATAAGATTCAATGGAACAAAATCTATGTACAATTATATGGATTTTCTTGTCAGTCCTTAACCCTCTCTTTTTTGGCAAAATATCCACTCAGATCATCATTTTTAAAAACTGTGGTAAAGTGAATATAACATACCAAATACCACTTCACCCATTTTCAAGTGTACAGTTCTGTCACGTTGTTAGCACATCCTGCGCATTCTGTAACTATCGCCGCCAGCCATGTGCAGAACGTGTCATCCCAACTGAACTTTGTACCTTTTACTTTTTCTATCTCCATTTTCCCTTCTTATCAATCCCCGATCTCTTCCTCCTGCCTCTCCCTTCTGTCCTTCCTACTTTAGGTCCCAAGTGGGATCTCTGGTTTTCTGAGTATGCCCTGCAATCATCACTCATATCCTCAGTTTGCTTGCTGACTTAGCCTATGGCTTTACTTAAAGCCAATTAAGTTTCTATTCTCTCCTGCCAGCTGGCAAAGTGTTTGTTCTTAACCAGTGATGTTTACTTAATTCACTCGAGACCAATATGAAAGTGAGGTTCTATGGAGATAGCAGAGAAAAATGTCATCTCTTTTAAAAAAGTATTGTTATTTAAAAAAAAAACAAAAACAAAAAAAACAAAACAAGAAGCCCTGGATGAGAGGACTCCTTGTGGTAGACACATTTCAGCCAGAAATACCTGCCTGTGTATCACCCTGGGAAGGGTGAAGCAATGCCCTCCTACCCCTGGGCTTCTACATCTTGCTCCCTGAGCTAAATCTTAATTCCTATATTGAGCTCACCAGCCAACAATATTTTCAGGTAACTTTTGATATTAAACTTGGACATCTGATAAACACCTCTACTAGAATTTTCTTCTTACATGGTTAAAACTTTTAAAGCCAATAGTCAGCTCAGTCATTAGAAGTTTTTTAAGAGCCAGATAAAGAGGTTCATGGCAATCCTATGTTGATTATAAGCTTCAGTCTAGATTCAAATATGATTAAATTGCTAGAGAACTGGACTTGCAGGAGGAGAGCCTGAGGTCTAAATCTATCCAGCCACCTCCCACTTCCCTGATTTTTAAAAAAATGTGTGTAGTACAGGTCTCATTACACAGCCTGGACTAGTAGTGATCCTCCTGTTTTCAGCCTCCCCAGTGCTGGGATTACAGGTGTGCTCCACCATGCGCAGTCTTGGTGGCCAGCTCAGCATGACCGGGGGTAGGGCTGGCAGGCATGTGCTGCAGGGGATCGAACCCTGGTCCCTGTGCTTACCTAAGCAGGCACTTAGTCTGCTGAGCTATCTGGCTGGCCCTATTTCCCTGAATTTTAAGTAAGTTATGCATTCTCTGATCTGGAGAATGCATAAGACACTCACAGTTATGTTGACTATTAAATGAAATAATGCATATAAAGTGTCTCTGATGTGATTCTTGATTTTGACATATAGCAGCTCTGTTCTGTTAGGCTATTATTTTAGAATGCATTATCCTAAATCAGATTTGGTTTCAGTTTTTGATAAATATGGATTCAAGTAACATTGCTGTGCATTTAAATATAAGCCTGCATGATACACCCTCTGTTGGAAATGTACTTGGTTTTAATGAAGTTAAAGTCTTCAAAAATATGAAATGTACTTCTCTGTCTTTACATGTGTATCTTGCCACTGATGACTAATCTCGACTCAGTTTCTCTGATACTTTTATTGAAGTCTTAACTGTCAATTCATGGCAATAAATTTTCAAAGTAGAATCTTGTGAAACAGTATCACAGGTCACTGTTAGTGCCTGGTGGTCAGTGTTCACTGCAGAAGAAGTTTAACATCTTGCAAATGACAGGATACTCCTTCCTTAAAGTTAGGCCGGGAGAAGCCCCGGCTTCCAGGCTTACCAGGCAGGTTACTATACAGTATTCTTCTTCCTTCTTTTTTTAATGTGAATTCACATTTGTTCCTACTTGTAGTGCTAGCACACTGTGAGGGTTGGATAATGTGCTAAGTGCATGCTGGGGGTAGTCAGCACTTCTTAATGCTAATATATGTGTACATATTATGTATATATGGAAATTTTATTATTATTTGATACAAGGTCTCACTATGCATTTTGGATTCATAGTGATTCTCCTGTGTCAGCTTCCCCAGTGCTGGGATTACAGGCATGTGCACCATGTCCTGTTTTGGGGCCAGTATGGCATTTGGTACCAGAAATTGAACTTGGGACCTTGCGCTTGCTAGGCAGGTGCTTATGCCGCTGAGCTATCTCCCCAGCCCTATCTATGTAAATACTGAAACTATTTTAATTTCCTAATCTAAGCCACAAAGGTGATATTTTTGGCACGACAGTATTTACTAACAATTAGATAACTGTGCATAGAGAGAATGACCACAGGCCTTTCTCTGTATCCACCCCTGTTTAATAAACATCTGTGATTCAATTTCCAAGCCTTCACCTATTTTTTTCAGGTCCCACAGATGAAGCAGGAAGAAGGTGGTCACTTGCCAGCTTATTCTTAACAAATAAACAGAAAAGCTCAAGCCCAACCAACCCTCTCAAAATATTTTGCCCAAGGCCAAGTGATGCGCTGGACTTTTTGAATGCACTTCTTGGATTTCTCTTTTAGCTTCTCTCCTGGTTCAAGGCCAGCCTGACTGTTGCAGATGGGGCACAAGGGCTGAGAAAAAATATGCACAGTTGAGGTCTGTGCACCCAGCTCTCCCAGTCCTGAGTCGTCATAACTAAAGTGGTTCTCTGGCCCATTCACAAGTACCAGTGTGACAGTGGCAAATACTGACCAAATGATGAAAGAAGCTAAGAAATTAGCATGGAGAGGACCTGGAGGGAAACAAGGCAGCACGTTTGACTTCTCTGGACATCCAGTTTCCTCAAAATTTTTTCTGAATTTTAAGGAGGAAGTAAATTGATTGATTAAAAACATAACAAAAATAAAAACAGCACAAGGTCCTGAGTTGGATCCCTGGTACAAAAAAAAAAAAAAAGAAGAGGAAGGAGGAGGAGGAGGAGGAGGAGGAGGGGGAGGAGGAGGAGAAGGCTGAGTCTGCGCATGGAGCACTGTGGGCTGGTGGAGGCACAGGCCTGAGCCTCCAGTAAATCTCATACCCTCTCCTCCTTCTGGATGAAAATACAGATCGGAGCTTGGGGAAAGTGCTGTCTGCTCAGCCACTTGGGGAAGTTTCTCAGCTTCTTCAGACTGCAGTTTCCTTACCTGTGAGTGGGGTTAATAGTGATCCTTTACAGGGCCATTGTAGGTGTGAGATAGGCCCACTAACGCCTGGCGCACAGTGAGTGTGGCTACGAGGGCGGCGCCCTGCGTGTGTCTGTGCAGCCCACACGCTCCGTAGTCCTTGGGGCCCTTCTGTGGCACTTAAGGCACTTTCTCAGGAAGACAGTGGTGAAAGTGCAGAGCCTGCTTCAGGAGAGACGCAGACCAGGAAGTTCCAGGCCTGGTCCCCTGGACTTACGGGGCCTGGGCGGGCCTTTCGCTCATCTGCACTCCTCTTCCAACTCACAATGTGACCTGCATGACTGTTTTATGCTCTGAGGAGGTCTAGCATGATGGCAGGAAGTTTGTTCTTGTGACTTTCTGCCTGTTTCTAAGACTTAGGTGCTGCTGCCTGGGTCAGAGTAACAATGCCTGATGCGCCTGTGACTGGGAGAAAAAGAGCGACATTTTACAATGATCAGTTTAATTATTTTGCTTCTAGAAGTGCCTATAAATACAAAAAATAGAAAAGGTCTATATTTGATTATAAGAAGCTTATCAACATAATCGCTGAGATCTTTGAATACTAGAGAACAAGTGGACTGAGAATAATATAATGTGATCACTGAAAGCAAAACAAGCAGCCCAAAAGCTCTCCCATGCTATACTCATATGCGTGATAGATTCTAATTGCTAGAACAGTTACAGGTTTTTGTAAACTGATGTCAAAAATACTATTTGTTTTAGGAAATATCAAAGTGAAGACAGGTATACAAGAACCATTCTTTAAAAAATAAATTATTTTAATCTTTTGTTTATTTGTTTGGTATAGGGCCTCACTATGCCAAATTCTGGGGCCAGCATGGCACACCTGGGGTTCTGGGGCCAGCACAGCACATGGTACTGGGGATCGAAGCCAGGTCCTTGCGCTTGCCAGGCAAGCACTTAGACTGCCAAGCTATCTCCCCAGGCCCAGAACTATTCTTTTCTATGAAAGTCAACAGGAAAGATGTCTGAGGAGAGGTGTGGCAGAAAAGAGGAAGGGGTTGAAATCCACAGGCAGGGTAGAGGTCGACACAACCCCGGGAGAGTGAAGGAGAGGAAAGGCTCAGGAGACCTGCCTGGCCCTCTGTGGCTCATGACGAGTATCCTCTCTCCCTGATTTTCTCTTCTCTGTCCTGATCTCATCGCTTCACTGACACAGTAGCTCTCTTAGCAGTGCCCTTGCCTGGGGCCTCTTCCCATTCATACCTGCTCCCTCCCTCCTGGCACACTGCAAGCCTCTGGATTCATGCTTGTCCTGCTCTCCTCCAGCTACTTCAGGCCCTCTGGATCTGCTCACCTACACTGTAGGACTGCCCACTCCATCCTCTACTGCTCATGTACCGGGGTCTATCTCCCGCACTGGTGGCATGGCTGAGGCAAGTCCTTCATCTCACACAAGCTGCAGTGTCCCCCTCGTCACATGAGATGTCATAGCTGCTTTATGTGCCTGAGCTAAGGTCTGAGTCCGATTCTGAAATTTCTTTCTCAGCCACATACACTGCTGGGCAGAGTGTGAGCTATGGGGGAAAGCTCTGGCTGCTACAGTCCCCAAAGGCCCTCGTGGGAAAGGCCATTCTTCAGCCTAGTGGTCGTGGAAGCTGGTGGAACCTTTAAGAAGTGGCAACTCGTGGAAGGAAGTTAGGTCACTGGGAGCGTTCCCTTGAGGAGCTTTACAAGCCTGGCCCCTTCCTGTCTCTCCTGTTTCCTGCAAGATCCTCCACTCCCTGCTCCCACCATGATACACTGTCTTTCCACAGGTTTCAAAGCAACAGGCCAAATGACTATAGGCTGAAACCTCTTCAACAGAGCCAGAACTAACCTCTTCTCTTTTAGTGTCGGTTAGCGCACGTGTTTTATCACAACAACAGAAAGCAAACCAAGCCAGGCTTTAAGGGCAGACAGACTCGAGGTCGAACACAGACTGTAATTAGAGCTGCAACTAAATTTGGGCTCTGACTTTTTTTTTTAGCACATAAAAGGGAAAATAGAACCTATGCAAAATGGTCAGATGTGGTAACAGTTAAAGCTGAATGATGGTGCCTTTATAATGTGAGTTCTCCTTCCTACTTTATTCCATTGTCATCTCTGCACCTTAAATTTTAAACTAGCCTGGACTTATACATAGTGTATATCCAGAGGTTTCCCCACAACCTCATGTTTTCATGGGTTCTCATTACTTTTCATTTGGAAAGTAATTGGATTAAGGGGGCTTAGAGCTGACTTCCATTAAGAGGTGGGTTCTGGTTGTAAGCTGTGTGTCATATGGGGTGTGGCTGGGAGGTACATCTCTCTCCCTGGCACCTCCCTTTGTATTGTCTACCTCCAGGACACCAGATAAGAGTAGCTTTCACTCCACCTTGCCCCTGTGCTATGCCATCCTGTGGTGGAGCCCGCCACCTGTGGCCCAAAAGGGCCACAAGCCGCGAGCCAAAGTAAACCTCTACTCCTCCGATTTGCAGGTGTTGGGTACTTTGTCACAATGATGAAGAAAGTGGCCAGGACACTGGTCCTTTTTCTAATTCCTCCAGGGCCCTCAGAGCTATGTCCCCAGTCACTTTATGGATGGACTCACCCTGCTATGGCGTCTACTTGCTGGCAAGTGATGTCTGTGTAATAGACTGCTCTGTTTCATGCTGTGTTCTGGTCAGTTGACCTCTTCTGACCTGGCAGTGAGTCCCTGACTTTCTTTAGTACCTCCCCCAATCGGTGGCCTCTAGAATGATTTGCAGGATCTGGCCACGGAAGGTACCGGCTACCGTCTTGTGGCCTGGAGCGGGTCAAGGAGGGGCACAGGCCAAATTTAAAGCCTGTGTGTCTTTAACATACAGCAGCATGTTGTCTGGTGAGTGGAGCCGCAGTTGGGTTCTCCCTCCTGCCCTGCACCTGCATGAAAAGGTTAACAACTTCTCCAGACCCTCAGGGGGCAGTGCATGCAGGCGGGCAGCAGTGGTAAGCGCCCAGAGAACATTTTACTCTGCTCACCAAAACTCTTAGAAAGTATGAGACCCTATTCATCCTTCACCCTTAGAAAATGAGTCTGAATTCCTGCTTTGCAGCTAGTCTCTTCATCTTTACAAATCCAGAGCTGGAAATAACACACACATAGGATGAACTACAGATTTGTTCCACTCAAAGTAGGAAACCTAAAATTAGAGAAATGGAGCACAGTTTTACTACCATCCACAAAAGCCAAAATGCTACAGGGACCATGACTTTTCAATTCAAAAAGGTGCCCCCAAGTCCCATCAACATGCAGAGAAGGATAGGATTAGAGGTATGATAAGTAGGACGCTCCAGCAGGCAGGAAAGCACCACATAAGGACTCTTGACATTTTCCTCTTCAGCTGCACAAAATTGGAACTGATAGTGTGTCTTTAGGTGCTATATACAAAAGAATTCTGCCCAAGCTTCTCACCAAGAGGTGTAAATTATTCATGAAAATGAAAATGCACTAGATCACAATGCTTATATAACTTAGCCTTTCCTTGGGGAATCTGAAAATACATCTATTAATTAAATCTCATGGTAGTCCGGCAAAGGGGCTGCCTCTGAGGCAGGAAAACAAAAGGACTATTGTCTGGCTCCTTGAAGAGAAAAAATTCCTCTGCTCTGTATTGCTCATATAGAACCAAGTTCATCTAAGACTGGCCGAACACCCCTCCAAAATAAGAAACCCCGGGGTTTTCAACCACACTGGCAAGTCTGGGCTCTAGTGCCACAGCCACGCTGCACAGTGGAACTTAGACTCACTTTGCTAAGTAGCTTTAACTAATTGCTGGGTGTGATTTATGTACTTTTTTTGTTCTTATTTTTGTAAGTAGACTTCAATCTATTTGTTACTCCTCACCCTGTCTTCTCTACCAAATATTTGATAGGGCAAAATTCTGCCTCATTTGAAGCAGCCAGATCCAATCTTGAAACCTAGCCCCCTCTCTAGTGTCAGAATTTAAACAAAAAGATTCAAGGCGCCCCAACCTCTTTGTCAGTACAGTGCTGAGAAGACAGCTCAGCCCAGGTGCCGCTGGCAAGGACTGGATTCCAAGCATGTGCTCTCTGCTTCGCTGGAGAACAACAGACTTGGGGCTCAGCTGCTTTCCATAATCCACTCTCCTACAGGAGCACACTTTGGGAAAGGAGTGTTTCATTGTGCAGCACCATGAGGAGAGGCCAGCGACTTGGCAGTGTATTTCAGGAGAGAGATCTGACAGGAGCTTCCTCCTCCTACACTGGGGCCTCACAGAACCAAGAGATTGTTTTTCTTGTGAAACGAACACAGGCCCCAAAATGGGTCAAGTGGTGAATAGTGGGGAATGTTGAATGCCTCCTACATTTGTCTGAATATAGCCCCAACAGATGGCATTGAATAATAGATATTTTATAAAATTCTGAGATGCAAGAAAGATGAAGTGAACTATGACCTTATCTTCTTGCATTTCTTGGTTAGCACAGGTTGATTTACATATCCAAGAATCTATATACAAATAGCTTTAAGCTGGTGCTCACATTCATAGGTAAGGAATAAATAAAGTAGGATGCTTTCGAGATTTTCTCTTCTCTCTTTAGTAATGAATAGCAGGCCAGATGAAGCATGACAGCCATTCTGGTTACATGCAGTTATTTTATTTTTCTGAAAAGATATTGTTGAAATTGATCATATTTTTAGCAAACTTAGGCAGTGTGGAAAATGGAATTTTTCTGAATTATCAAATATTCTAATAAAAATGTGCCTACAGTACATTATCAACTAATTTCAATCAGTCTTCCTAGGGCCAACCCTCTGTTGTGTGGGCTTCATCTCTAGAGGCAAGTGCAGAAGATGTGACAAGGCCTTGAGGTTAACTGCAAACATGAATCAGCACTTTCTGGAGATGAGGCTAATGTGCTGGGTGACATGCTGCCAGAAACATCATCTGACTTCACCAGCTTTAAGGCACCGCCAAGGGTGCTCTGTAGAGACTGCTAACATCGAATCTGTAAGGATTTGTCTTCCTGGCGTGCACTCACAAGCCAGAATGAACTGGGTGG
Source organism: Octomys mimax (assembly GCA_002564305.1). Classification (NCBI taxonomy): domain Eukaryota; kingdom Metazoa; phylum Chordata; class Mammalia; order Rodentia; family Octodontidae; genus Octomys; species Octomys mimax. The sequence continues at coordinate 8,366 of NDGM011089760.1, forward strand.
GTAATGACTTCCCTGTTCAGAGATCTGTAATGCTACCCTCTTTGTCTGAAGGACTCTCTATTTCAAGCACAGGCCTGGGGCGGGGGGTGGAGCTCTGGTGAGTGTGTCACTGAGCCAAGCAATGAGAGGCCAGATGTTGCGGTGGGCACACCAGAAGTCATTGAGGTCACCTAGCTGCTGTCTTGGGAGGGGCTGAGTTCAGGTCCTAAGAGGCAACTTTTAGGTTAGCACACATCTCTTTCTGTCCCCTGACATCTATTTGGATGGCCTTTGCTACAGTATGAAAGCTTGCCCATGTTTCTCCTTGGCAAAAATAATACTCCCAATGTAACGGGCAAAAGCAAGACAAAGCAGGCCACTTGCCAGCTGCCACTGTCCTGGTTTAGGCTCTTGTCAAAGCCACTTAATGGGCTCTAAAGACTCTCCTACCTCGCTCTATCTGCTTGGTCTTCCTAAGTGCTATTTCCATCACTCTTCTGCTCAAAAACCCTACAGAGGCCAAGAGGACCTGAACGCTTTAATCTGGCTCCAAGGTGTTGGACAGTGGGAGTCAAGCCACCTTAGAGCCACGCCTGCCAACAGGTGCTCCAGCAGTCAGAATGTTGGCTTCTGTCCAGCAAACCTCTGTACGCCCCACCTCTGCACACTTGCACTTGTCCTCCTTTCTACCAGATGAGGATGCCTTAAGGGCTGTGCAGGCCGGCCCTGAAGAATTCAGAGGGTAGAAAACTGTAACTTTAGGTGGGGGTAGGAAGTGGGGGGAAAACTCGATACAAATCATGTTTCAATTGAGCTTTTAAAGATGGCATTAAGTCAGCTGCATAATCTCTGTATACAAATGAAGAAACTAAAAATATATGTACTTGGAAAATTATCTCCCACCATGATATATAACATAATTTTGAAATAAAAATATTAAGGCAACAGTAGCATAGAGTACTACAGTCATTCAACTTATAGGAATTTTAATCTGCATTCTCTTTTTATTCAATACAATTTCTCATATAAAAAAACTAGGTAAACCTATACTAAGCTGTTTATCTCTGCCTCTTTCCATGTATACTCCACAAATTTCTTTTAATACAGGGACCTATAAATTTGTGTGTTCCATTTCTTGGTTAGTCGTAGAAGCTGACTGGCCTGCAGGGTACCACCATTTTAGGGTTTTTCTTCTTACAAAGCTATTTGTGCAACTAACAAAGAAGCTATAAGCCAAGTCTCTGACAGAGGAGACCTATGAGCCAGTGTGGGTGAGACTGCTACCTGACTCTTCCTTAGCTTGGCTTCTGTAGATATTATCTTTGCTGATTATAATATGAAATAGAATTAATGAGGTCAGCTGCATGATTTCTAAGTATGATGTGGCTAGCCTAGAACGAGCTGGCAGCTATGTTCAAATTCAGTTCATCTCCCTAGGGCTGGGTCCTCCTTAGTTTAAGCTGCATTTGGAAGACTATATCCTTTCCTCCTATAGCAAGGGAGTGCGGTGCTTTTGTGTCTTGCTGGACAGCCAGTTTTCTTCAGGAAAAACTACTTCTGTGCATTCCTACTTACAGGAAGAGGTAGTTAAGGTCAAGGCTCTGGACTAGACTGCCTGGCTTTAAACTCTAGCAAGATTGTTTATTAGAAACATGACTTTGGTTAGTGCTGTTAACCTTTCTTTCAGGTCTACCATTTGTAAAAGGAGGGTGGGGGAGACTCTACCTATATAATAAAGGTATTGTGAGGATTAAATGGGTATTTATGCTTATGCATATGTATTCTTTCATAATAGAGTACAATATCTGACATGTAACATATAATATATAGCATATTAGACTAGATTCATACCTGATACACAAATGGCTAATAATAATCATATTAGATATAATTTATATATTAAAATCCAAAGACTTACTTGAAATAGGAAATAGTTCTTAATAAATGTAGTCATATTTTTGTTTATATATCTAGTCCCAGAGCTAAACAATCAAAATGTTTTTTTTAAATACTTATATTCTACTTTGATTGATTTAACTTAAGAGTGTGATTTTAATTTAATTTCAAATCAGCAGTGTAAAACTTTCATAAGCGATTGAACCTGAGTGTGAAGTTGTGGGCTGGGTGCATGGTCCTGCGCTTGCCATGGGTGACACATAAAGAACGCTGGAGTGGCGACATTTACATGGAAAGTTTTAGTTTATTTTCTTCCTCCTGTAAATATCTGGTGTCTAATTACAAGGACGAAATATCAACACTGACAATCTGAATTGATTAAGTTGGAAAACAAAAACAAAACCAAAAATACCCCTGTCAAAACCCAACTGTATTTTGGGTAAAAGACGGATGGCCCAGGGAAGAACAAGGAGGCAGAAGGCCAAGCCTTCCATGAGCGCTGCCATGTCCAGTCCCACTGTCATTCTGCTTGTGTTTACCTTTCTGATTACTGCCCTAGATGTCACGGAATAGTCATGACTCTTAGAGGTCACCCAGTTTACTGCTTCCCTTCACAAGCAAGGAGGTGAGATTCACTATGCAAAAGTGACCTGCAAGTCACAGAAACTGAGTTGTGTTTATTTATTATTTCCTTTTGATTTTTTGAGACAGGATCTCAGGATATAGTTCAGGCTGGCCTTGAACTCCATGCAATCCTCCTTCAGCCTCTGAATGCTGGAATTACAGGCATGTGCCACCACAGCCAGCCTGATTTGAGTTTAGAGGGTAAAGTCCTGGCAAGATAACTTGTTATTTCACTGTAATCAGCAATCTCTGCTTCCTATTCTTGGGTGGTAAAAGAACACCCAAGTTCTTTTGTAGATATTTTAGTCTTTGAAACTTCTTAACAATGTGTAAGAATGTACATCTGAAGATTTAGGCTTACAGTAATTTATTTTTCTGTGTTTTTTCATGCAAGCAAACCTGTAACAAGAGTTGCTGGAAGAGTTCACCTCAACATCCACAGGTGGTGCAACAGCAGCTGTTAACCTGCCATGCTACAAGCTGATGTGGAGCCTGTTGCTTCTTTGCCAACCACACCCTTGTCTGAGGAGCTGCACTTCAGCCTGAGTAGTCCATGCTGCTTACCCTGCTGCTTTCACACATGTGAGCTCACATGTATGCTTGCAGCGTCTTCATCAAGTGGAGGCAAAGAATTACCATGCTGCCGAAGTGCGTGTGGTGTACTGCTCACCATGTGTGGTGCACGGCGGAGCGTGGCCTGGGTAGTTCTTTATCTTGTCCTTTCCTGGAAAAGATCTCTAGGCACCAGAAATGCTCAACTTGCTAAACAGTACAGGTGAATGTTTACTGTCATAAATACCGCCAGGTATATAGTATGCTTCAAATTTGCTTTCATGTGAAGGGACTTTGTAAATCAAATGGGTCAAAAATGACATAAACATTGCTGATCACTTTCCTCTGTGGCCCCATGATCTCCTTGATCAGAAAATTTGAGACACCACTGATTTATAGGATGTCACAGCACAGGTTTTCTTATGTCCTGAGTCCTCAATGACCTTGAAGTGCTAGGGCCAAAATATTGGCTATCCTTGTAGCCCCTCTATTTCTCAAATTTTTGATCTGCAAACTTTAGTTGTTAAACATCCAGAAGAGAAGCTTAATGATATTATTAC
>NDGM011089761.1:0-17985 GCA_002564305.1 Octomys mimax
AATCCCAGAGCTGGGGAGGCTGAAACAGGAGGATCACTATGAGTCTGAGCTGCATAGTGAGACCCTATATCAAATACATAAATTAAAAAAAAAAGAGAGAGAGAGAAAGAAAAAGAATACTTCCATGTCTCCTTAAAAATAAAAACCACCTGTCTTCCCTGCCATGCAAAATTCAGAGAGGTTGACATAGTATCATTGGTAACTCCTGCGTGTACTTGTCAAGTTGCTTACACACCGACTGACAAGTTGCTTCACATCCGACTGACATACACGGGTTGCAATTCAACTGTGCATGGTGGGTGCAAGCAGCAGAGTTTCTCTGCCCTGTTTGGTGTTCTCTTGTTGCCTATGCAGTCCACACTAGACCACCTGCAATGGAGTACTAGAAAATATAGCCAAAAATCACAAGGTAATGTTGTTTATCTTATACACTCAGAGCCTTGGGTCGGCTGGGCCTGTCTTCAAGGCATGGTTTCCAGGATAGCACTGTTTATTGGGAAGTGGCAGAAACTTTGAAAGGCAAGACCTTCTGTGTTGTCTTAGGTAACTAGTGTCATGCTCTCAAGGGGATTGTTGGACCATGCACATCCTTCTTCTGCCTCTTTTTGCTCCCTGGCGATGCAGTGAATGTTCTCAGCTGTACATTCTCACCATTGCTACACAGTCACCAGCCGCAGACACAAAGCCGTGGGTCTGCTTGATCTTGGACTGGAATCCCCAAAGCCCTGAGTCAAAACAAATCTTTTTGCAAGATATTTCAGGTATTTCATTGCAGTAATGTGAAGCTAACACATGGACCCTTGGGGAAATCAACTTAGTTTTCATAGAAAGTGTTCTGTTTTGGCACGCATGTTATGTTGCAAAATTATAGTATCAAATACAACTGGTATAAACAGCACTGTGACCAAACACCAGAGAAAATATGCACCTGAGCCAGAAAGAACAAAATATACCAATTTATTATATGATAGCAATGGTGACAGTGATCTCTGTGCTCTGAGCAACAATCAGTGTGTTTTCCACAGGGGAACAAGAACATTGCTTACCTCCACAAATCACTTTAGTGTTAGTCAGTACTCCACTGCCTCTGATATTAGTAGGTCCGGAAGTGATTAAGCATCTGTTATATAACGGCACAGCCTCAACAGGTCCCTAAAAGGAAATCTTTTGTTTTCAAAAAGAAGCAGGTGGGGAAGGGGATGGAGCTCATCCCCTAGTAGAGTTTGGCTATTGTGCACAAGGCCTCAGAGGAGAAGGATCAAGGAGAGTAGGATGAGGGGGAAGAGGAGGTCCTAGAACTGTTTTCTTTTATGTCACAGTGCAAGCTATTTCTGTGTTTCTGTATCCTCTATGTCTGTCAGCACAGAACAAGAGGTGCTCAAAGTGTAGCCTCTACACAAATCATGAAAAAGGACTGGTTCAATAAATGTTTGTTAAGTCAGTAAATTAATAAGTACAGTGTGTTAGATACTAAATGGCATATATTGCTACTTGGCCAGAAGAACTCGCCTTATCATCAATGTACAGTAAACAAAAGAGAGCTACAAATCTGGTGGGGCAAAGTGGTTAATGAATGAAGAAAACAATTAACTGCTCTGGGTGCTGAGCAGCCTTCGGAGACGTGGCTCTTTCCAAGCACTGGACAGAGATCACGTTTTAATAGGACACTGTTAGATAATGACACTTTCTGGTGTGCTTTGATGGCAAACAAATTAAAAACAGAGACAGGATCTTTGTGCTCAAAACATCCCTAAATCTTCAACTGTGGATATGGTTTTTCTCAAATTATACCACCTTAATTGATGAGTTTTTAGATATATTAAAAATGTGTTTTAGATATACTAAAAAATCAGCTTTTAATTTGTTGGTTTTTAAAAGCAAAGCAATTGGTTCAATGAAGAATGTAAAATAATGAACAAACAGCACTGATTTTATTTGGCTGTATACAGTGAAAAAACTGCCAAGTTCATTCTGATAAGCTTTTGTTAAGAACAACAAACATGACTGAACTTGCAAATCATGCTGTTTTGAGGAAAATGCATTTGAGAGGATTTGGGAGCACTTAAAACTGAAATTTCTGATTTAAAGAAAGTGCCTCGATGGTAACAGGTGTACCAATAGTCACAGCCCTTTCTACCCTTTGATTAAGGAGGAGAGCAGGGGGCAATGCAAAGCGAACACAACCAAAACACAACACTATCTTCTCAAAGAGCTAGCTGCATCTTACACGCTAACACAACTGCAGGCTCCAACATTAACATAGTAGAACTCACACTTTTGAGCAAACAAACTTCCATGCTTCAGTAAATTTAAAGTCACCGCACTGAAGTTGCTGCAATAAAGGACATGGATTCCAAATGAAAGAACTTTAAATGAAGATGGGAACTATTATTTATGTAACATAGTCAGTCCTTAAACGTCAGAGCAGCAACTTCATTGTTTTCCATAACTATAAGAGCAACTGATCTATGGAATCAGAAGCAAGACAGATTGGAATATTTGTGTTTATTTCCATTCTTTAGATAAAACTGGCAGCCTCTCCTATCTGACTTGCAAAGTCCTGGACAACTCTCAAAAGTAAATGTAACTGGAGCTTTAGGAATCAAAGTTCTTTGTTTTGTACACAGACATCTCCAAAACATTCAGCAAAGCACTCAGCAATAGTAGATACTCAATAAATATATGTTAAATTGAATTAAATGTAAAAACTACATAGCGCAAGACATTGTTAAGTTAGTTTTAATCGCAAGCCATGACTTCCATCAAAGGTTACGGTATTAAACAACAAACAAATGGTCTCCACTAGGCCATTTCTCAAGCCGGCTCTAATGCCATAAATCACACCTTTAGCTTTAACCTGGCACCACCACAGAGACCACAGAATTAGAAGAAACCCCAAAGACAGACATGGGTGGATTTACTTTGGCTTTTCCGTATTTTTAGTACAGGATCTACAGGATCTCACTACATAGATCAGACTCATAGTGATCCATCTGTGTTCAGCCTCCCAAGAGCTGGGATGACAGGCGTGTGCCACCACACCCAGTCTTATTCTTTGTTTTGATTACTTTTTTTAACTTAGGGTGTATTTAGACATTCAATATAAAAAAATAAATATTACTCAAAACTAAGGATTGATAATTTTTAATGATGCTACAACGTGAATTTGACTAAGTTATCCTGTCTCATCTATTTTAGAACCCTCTCAGTTATACGAGGATAGCTGAGTATGGTGTCACAAGCCCCTAATCCCAGCCCTCTGGAGACTGACACAGGAGGAGCACGGTGAGTTTGAGGACAGCCTGGGCTACATAAGTGAGAAAAAAAAACAAGAAACCAGACAAGACTAGGTGGCTCTGGTCACAGCATTTTTGTTCAGAATGCTGGAGTTCAAATGCAGGGTACACTGACCCAGGTGGGGAAGAGAAGGCCTGGAGTCCTGGTTGGCTCTAGCTGGTGAGCAGCTCAGCCGGCCCTTGAGGACCCAGTGTTGGGGGTCCTGGGCTGTACGGCAAAGACCTTAAACCTGACGAACTCTAAAGTCCTTTTCAGGGCTAAGCTCCTGCAATTGTGAGTGACCAAGTCCAGTCCCTCGGGACTACTTCCTTTCTGCAATAGACACAGGCTGGGCCCCTTGGGAGGCTCCCCCATGTTAGCCCTCGGCCTGCCTGACTTTGGCCGTGAAACAGGAGAGGCAGTTGATGACTTTAAAAACCAGGCAGCTTGGATACCTGTGGAGACACTGTTTCTGAATTTGGCAGGCCTGAAGATTTTCCTCCTGGGCAGAGCTGGCAGGGCTTCTGGAATGGTCAGCTTTCAACTAAGAATCATTTGGAGGGAACTAATTAGAGGCCCTTTAAAATGAAAGTGTTTGATTTAGAATGCTGAGTTGTGGGCTGGCACTGAAGTTTGTACTGCTTTTCATTGTGGTAAAACATAATATTAATATGAAATTTAATCCATTAATTTAATCCATTACAAGCTGTGAAGATTGGTGTATTTTTAATAGACCACACTGGGGAAATAAATATTAATGTCATTAGAAATGCAATGAACACAACAGACTCCAAGAAAAATCTGGAAATCTACCTTTGGTAACCAAAGGAGCCCGAGATGAGAACAGCTCCCTCTCTTGCCACAGCCCCCGGAGCCCTGGAGCGGGCACAACAGAGCGGGCACCTGTCTCTTCCCAGCCCAGTGAGCCTGCCCAGCAACCCAGGAGCGGGTCCCGCACTCAGGCGTGGACTGGACGCAGGGATGAAGAACGGAGCTGCCCGATCCACAGCCAGCTCCAAGCCCTGTCTGGCCCCAAAAGATGCCTGAGTCCCCGGAGAGCGGGAAGAGGGAGCCAAAGGAGTTTCCCAGCCCAGGCTCTGGCGATCCGCAGGCTGCATTCGCCCGCGATGCTGCGCCCCAGACGGCTGGACCCGACCAAGCTCCAGCGCTCCGCAGCCGCGCGGAGCGCTCAGACCGTCCGACCCCGCGCGGGCTTCGACACGCGCCCCAGCCCAGCCCGCCGTCCTCACCTCGCGGGGACCGCTGCAGCCCTGGTGGCGGTGGCGCGCAGACATGTCCCCGGACGCTCCCACCGAGCCGCGTCCCTGCACCGGGCCCCTCCTCTGGCCACAGGCGCCGCGGTCCGCGCTTCCGAGGGGCGGGGAGCCAACTGCGGGAGGCGCCAGCGCGGCTCAGCCTGGGGCCTCGGGAAGTGTGGCGGAGGAAAGCGGGTGGGGCAACACCAGAGGCTCACCCCGAAAGGCTAGCTCAGTCCCGCCATTTCCGCGAAGAACTTTGCCCCGCAGTCCAAGGGGGTATATCTGTGGGATTTCTGCGCTACTGCTGGGGCTTGGCCTGGGCAAGGGGCTCCGGGAGGCGGACGCCCCGAGGTTATGCAATGCCGCATGCAGGGTGGCTGCGCTCCGAGCTCACACAGGGACTGCTGGACGCGCACCCCCGACCTGAGCAAGCAGAGTAGGTCTGCTGTTCCCCAAAAAGCTTTTCTCCACAGGGTCAAAGAACAAGATCTTGAGCAGGAATGGGATTCTTTCTGGAGTATCTGTCAAAAAAAGATACCAGCCAACCAGTGGTAACTGTCTGACAGCACAGTACACTGAAGTGCCAGAGTGCACCTTTTAAGCGGAAATTAAACACTGAATCCAGCGGCCTCGTGCTTTCTCTACTGTAAATTTGTACTTAGCCTAATAGTAGCCAGCTGTACATCTCAGTACCTCTCACTGAAGGATACAGAAAATAGTCTATGTATTTACCCAATTAGTATAATGAAAGCAAGGAGTGTGCAGGTTTGCAAAAGTGGCAAAATGGGACGTTTACCCATGTGATCTGCTAACTGGTTTTGCGTATCTTTGCCTGAGCATCACAGAGGGTCCAATAGACTCACACTACTCCAGAATTATTTTTTTTTTAAGTTTTCTTTTGATATTCCTGGCAGAAGTAGTCCAATTCAGAACAATGGCAGATTAAAAAAAAAAAAAAAAGAAAGAAAAGAAACATATTTGCAAGTTTTGGAGGTGGTCAAAAGTGAACCATCAATTTAAACATGCATGGAAGATGAAGATGATCTGTTACGGTAAAAGACATGCTTTCATAACAGAAGACTGGTATGAATGGATGAAGATGATGACTTTGACAGTGGCCATGTTTTCCTCTGACAATGAGATGGAGCAAGAATTAACAGATACAGACAAGGGGACTGCAGACCCCTTGATTCAGAAGACGATAAGTACATATTTGATAAGTCAGAATGCTTCACAATGGCCATAGAACCAAGTGGAATGATCCGATGTCAGGACTCTGTGCAGAAATACAATATGGGTCCTGGCAAGGGTGAAATCTGTTGGACAAAATGCCAGAATGTTGATTTAGTTTTAGTTGACACAGTTATCCTAGAACTGAGCCATGAGGTTGCTATTCTTACAGTAATAAACTGAATGGTGTGAGCAGAGCTGCTGCTCCTAGCTCCCAAACTAATTGGAATGCGACACTGGACAATTGTTGTGCCAGTTTCTAACCATGTTACATTTTCTAACAGATCACAAGTTGACCAGCACAGGAACTGTACACAGGAACAAAACAGAAATTCCAAGAAATGTTGCAATTCCACAACAGAGACTTGTTTAGTACAGTTTTCAGAGATATAACATTGGCAATGTATATGGCAAAGAAAAGCAAACAGGTGTTATTAATGTCAGCATTCCACCATGATGGGAAAATATCAATAGGAAAATCTTGGCAACATGCAAGCTAAGAAGGAAACTTTCTACAACAAATCCAAAGATGGAGTAAAAGTTGATGATGAGTTATTCAGCAACTATAATGCAACTCAAAACACAAAGTGTTGGCCAATGGTTGTGTTTTACTCAGTCCTAAACCTGTAGAACATAAATAGCTTGATGGCTTGCAAAGAAAATAACAAGTACAAAATACCATAGAGAAATTTTCTTACAGAGTTAGGACTGTGACACAAAAGAGATCATTTATTTTTTTATTTGGTACAGGGTCTCACTATGCAACTCAGACTCATAGTGATCCTCCTGCCTCAGCCTCCCCAGTGATGGGATTACAGTCATGTGCCACCAGGCCCAGTTTCAGGGCCCAGTATAGCATGTGGTACCAGGATTCAAACGCAGGTCCTTATGCTTGACAGATAGACACTTAGACCTCTGCACTATCTTCCTGACCCCATAAGAGATCGTTTAAAACAGAAGAAAATCAAAATGTTTCTCTCCAGGGAACTACATAAAAAAATTTTCAGCACACGGGTGATCTGACAGGTGAACAGAGAGGCACAGCATCACAAAGACCTACTACACAACAAGAAAACAAAAAAAAAAGATATCAAGAAGGAAGGACAGGAAAACAAAACATGTGTTATCAGTTTAAGGGATACGTGTGTATGGAGCATGCAGTTATCATGTGTGAAGATTGCCTGGGAGGTACCTATTGAAGCAAAGATTATTTCTGTGGTAGACTCTTGTTTTTGTTTACATTGCAGTTCATGTAGACTTCTATTCTTGATGTTATCTTTTAGGTTTTGTAAGCAAGTAAACAGTTGATATGAAAATGTTGATGTCTATTATAAGCATTCATTATGTATTTGATATTTTATTTTACTGATACCTTATTTCCCTGCTAAGAGCATGTTGTACAGTATACTAGAAAGCTTCTGACAAAACAGGAAAAGAGAAATGACAGAACTGCCACATAGGAAAGGAAAGCTAGGCTCATGTGCTGTTGGCGTAAATGAGATGTGTACATGGAACATGCGATTCTTGTGTGTGACAATTGCCTTGAGTGTGGCAACTGATACAAAGCATATTTTTATAGTAGAGTTCTATTGGTATTTTCACTTAATTCACATAGGAATTTATTTCTGATGTTATCCTTTAGTTTTTGTGAACAGATACACAGCTGATGCAAAAATGCTGATACCTATTCTAAACTCACAATACATACTAAGAATTAAAATATCAATAACAAAAGTATCAATGTTCCTGCCAACTTTCTGACTATATAATACAAAAAGAACCTTCTGAAAAAAATAGCAAGACCACTATGCACATGTATCTTTCAAAAAGGCCAGGAAAACAAAGCCCATGTGCTGTGTAAACAATATGTGTGTATGGAAATTGTTGTTGTACTGTGTACAGAATACCTTAGGTGTGATGGTTGAAGTAGAGTATTACTTTCATAAAGTGTTATTCATAAACTACAACCATTCATTGCAGTTCCTATAAGAATTTATTTTTTTAGATTTTGTACATCAAAAACTGTCAATGTTGAAAATTTTGATGCTTTTTAATAGATATTCAATAAATATTTAAAACTTAATACTTTATTTTTGTAATCTTTTCCAGTTAAGCACTCATTTTTTTAGTATAGTAAAACTCACAAAATTAATAATTGTCTGTTCATGACGAAATCATATGCCCTATGAGCTCTAAGTGCCAGATGGACATGGGTTCTAAGAGAGCCGGCCTGGAGGTGCCCCAGAGGCGGGTTCCAGGCTGCCTGTCTGCAGAGCACTCTCCTCAGCAGAAGAAAGGCTCTGAACTCTAAAGGTTAAGATTCCAGCTTCTTAGAGTCTGCCGCTCTAAGTGGTCTACAGACCCCCATCACAGAAACTGTAAATCAGAATGTGAATTTCAAGAAGCTTGTCTGATGTACATCGAAGTTCTAAAATTCACTAAACTTTTGTAAGGGGAGGAGAATAGGGTTTCACTGATCATTAGTAGGCAATATTTTCCACTTGGGATACTTTTTAAACTGCCTAGTAAAGTTCTTTTCTATTTACCTTTTGCCTGTTTTGTCTCTTTCCTTCTCCTTACTTTTCTGGCCTTTAATTACAAATCTGAATTTAAGTTTCAAAATCTTTAGGTTAAAACAAAGTCAATACACGTTTAAAAATACACAAAAGAAGGAACAAGCTGGGCATGATGGTCTACACCTGCAATACCAGCATTTAAGAGGCGGAGGCATGACCATGGCCAGGAGGTCAAGGATAGCTTGGGTGAGAGAGCAAGTGCAAGGCCAATCTGAATTACATACTGACATCTCATCTCAAACAAATAAGATCATAAAAAATCATTAGCACTGAAAATGAACCTATAAATGTACAGGGCAGGGATGAGCCCTAAATTCTGAGCTGTGCAGGGCTTGAACAGCTTTGTTTCAGAAAAAAATACTCATGTCAGTTATATATTGTTTTGGGGTGGCAAACACATTTCATTTTCCACTTAAATAATGTAGAACAACAAATTCTTATACAACATTTTGGAGAACAGAAAAGACTCATAGATTTCCTTCTAAGTAATCACTGGCAGGGCCTCTAACGAAGCCCAAAGCAAATATTTTGTTTGTTCTGTTAAGTGCTGTGTCCTTGTTGTTTTATTCTGAGTGTTCTCGGTTCATTTGCCTGACTCTAGCCCTGGCACAAGGAGTTTGTCCTTTATGAGTCCAGGGATTGTTGTTTGGTGTTACAATAAATGCAGTGGGGACAGCCAGGGTCCCGCACAGCTGTTTGCACGGGGGCTCCCTGTGCAGGCTGGGAAGGGTAAAGTGAAGGGAAGTAGACGCAGAAAGAGTCTTTTTCTTCTTAAGTTGGAGGAACAGATGAGCTATCAAGTGGGGAGAAAGCCCTTCGGCTCAAGCTCTGTAGAAGAACAGCAAAGGTGCAACTCTGGAACGCAGCCTGGGAAAAAGGAAAGATGCAGCATTTCCTCTGAGCAGCACAACTTTCTGCAACAATAGAAATATCCTGTATTTATACAGCCCAACCCCCCTCTGAAATAAGGCTATTTTTATGTTAAGTAATAATTATGAGGGAAGAAGTTTATGTGTGTTTGTGCACGCACACACACTGCTTGTTGTTTGGTTATAGTGTCTTGCACTAGCCATGTTTCAAGAGTTTCATACTAGGATATGCCCAGTGGCTATCATATTGGGTAGGACATACAATATTTCTTTCATCACAGCAAGTTCATCACCCCCAGATTTTGAGGGAGGAGATGAGCCCAGACCTGGGCTTTTTCAAGACCTAGTCATCTCCTTGAAGGCAAATGGAGACATATTAAACCTACCTTTTGAGTTCTAGTGAAGTTCAAAATGAAGTTATTCATAGACTGCATGCTGCAATATCTTGTACATGACAAATGTGTAAACATTATTAAGTATTTAGTCATTTTTTTACATTGAAAAATGTTGGGGTGACAGATTCTTTGCTAGGCAGAGTTCAGTTCTGGAGCTTCTTTCAGCCATCTGTGTACTTCCTTATAAGACCTAGTTTGAGCAAAAAGTGTTGCTAAGTCAGTTTAGCAAGATCCTGTCTTTGTCATATCTGATCAACCTTGATACCCAACAAGATTCCTCACCTTCTTCTGCCACCCCAGGTTATGTCGGAGCTGGCCTATCTTCAGCAAGAATCCTGTTAAATTGTATACAGAATGTCCCTTAACATTGGGGTTTCCTCTTGGAAATGTCCTATCTCTGTCCCTAACCCTGGTCCTGGAGTATCAGCTCCCACTCGTCCATGCCACTGAGTTGACCCTCTCTCTCTACCATTGTGAAAACACATTACAGTAGTCCTCTACCTTTCAATGGTCCTGAATAAAGTCTTTCTCCCTATGATTTAATAAATGTCATTGAATTTTTTTTTTCTTTAAAGGAAGACTTGCTACTGTATTTGCATCATTATTAGCTAAATGACCTTTTGCTAACATGGTCAGTTGGTCTAGTACTTTAACTGCCCTTGATAACTATTTTCTGCCCCCCTCCTTCCCATTCCTGGCTACAGCTGAGCACTACCTGTACTGTTTTGGCCTAAAGGCACAACATATTAAGACAAACTCCACCATTTGTGACCAACAAATACGAGTATATTAACTAAAATCATTGCACTATGGTTCAGTGGAATTAATTTTCAGAGGAGATTCTGAGAAGCACCACACCTTAGGGAACACTCATTATGGAAGGAGTTGTTTGTTTTTGTTATTTGGTTAAACAAGGATGTGTGGACTCAGCAAAGAGCAATGAGAACATTAGCTCCAAATAAGGAGGATCTGAGGCTTTTGCACAAGAATGGAAGTTACCAGAATGCTAGAAATTGCCAGTGAAAACTTTAGATTTCTGTCTAAATGCAATTTAAATTTTATTTCCAAAGCTAATGAATATTTCAAGGATAGTTAAGAACAGAGAAGTAAGATCCAGGTACACTATGCTGTTCGCTGCACATGCTAAGGCAGTATATAAAGAGGCAAACAGTGGAACCCTTACCCAGAAACCAAATGTATTTTTGAATAGTTGTCTTCTCCCACTCCCACTCGCCTGACTTCTTTAGTCACCTCATGACCTTTGAGCACCAGTAAATACCATCTCCGTTACCGTCGCCTTGGTTCCTCTTCACTGACTCGCTCACCAGCACGTTCCAAGTAGCAGCCTCTACGGCTCTGCTCTTCCTCCTAAACACACATTTCAATTTCCCTCTCGAGGCTGTCGGCCGCATTTCATTTCCAGCTCTGACCTCCCTCTGAACTCCAGTTCTTGTCTCCAGCTAGCTGCTGGATATTTTCGCTTGTACTCTTCCTACCTGCGTTACTTTAAATTTTAGAATACTACAAGTTGCCAGATATACACCTATACCCCGGATAGAAGGACGCAAGTTGAAGGCCAGGCAGGGGAAATTAGCAAATCCTGTCTCAAAATAAAAATAAAAAGGGGCTGTGCTGAGGGTGTAGCTCAGTGCCCCCTGGGTTTAATAACCAAGACTACAAAAAGAGAGCTCAAGTTATCAGTACAATTTGTCCCTAGCTCCTCAATATCCCTCAGATTTCTTGTTTCCAGCACCGCTGTTTGGTCTCCAGTGTCTATTCTCTTATTTACTATGATTTGAAGTCATAGAACCAGTGCAGACCACTATCTCCTTCCTAGAATCATGGTATTACCGAAAGAAGTTGAATTTGGAATCACAGGGCCAAAATAAAAATCCCTTCCTACCATTTTTTTGCAGTGTGAACTCAGGGGTTTTCCTAAGCACCCTGACACTCAGGGCTCTCATCTGTAAGATGAGGCTGTCAGCGGCATTCGGAGCACGTGGAGTGAGCAGTCGCCTCTCATAGCCCCCGCACTAATTAAGCTCGGCTATCAGTCTTTGCACTACCGAACCTCTAGGCCTGCTAAGAGCTTGCTGAGTCTGCTCTGTGTTCTGTAGAGTATCGAGCAGCATCCCCGGTCCAAACCATTAGTCTCCAGCAGTAACCACCGTAGCGGTAACAGTCAAAATTACCACCAGATATTGCCAAATGTCCTCATGAGGTCAAAGGAGCCCTGAGGGGTGCCATACTACCTTCATCTTGGGGTCTTAGGGGATTACACAAGATGACCGACAGAAACTGGCCGCATTTGAGCTGGCTCACCTCCTGCAGAAAATGGATATCTAGTTAATCATGAAGTGAATTGAAATTGGCAGATTGGAAGGTCTTTTTAGAAAAAAAAAATTAATAGCATTGTTTTGAAGTATACACCAGTAAACATCTTTCGTATTCAGAGTGTCTTTCTCATTTTACACTGTCTTAACAGTTTTACCTCCCTATCTACTACTCCGATAGTAGTAGTAGTATTATCACTACTCCGATAGCCTCATATTCCCTTGGGCTTGGATTACTAAAACGGCTACAATCTCATTACTTTAGTCTCTCTTCCTGCCCATCTGCACAGCTAACCTTTCTGGTACCATATGCAGCCAACATTCTTCCCACTAAGAACCCCGGTGCTTCCTGTTTTCCTGACTTATTTCATTGAAATGGAACTCAATTACTAGTCTCCCTGAAGTTCTCTTTCATGTAGCCTTTCTATCATCAGCCTTCCATGAAATCCCTCCACACTCCCTCGCCAGGTCTCTCTCCCATGCCTGCACCAAACCTTTTTCCTCTCTTGCCTACAGCTGTCTGACAGCTTCTTTCAAGATCCACTTCAGATCCCAACTTCTAGAGATAACTGAAACTTCTTTGGGAAAGTGTAGAAAAAGATCACGAATGGTGGACAGTTATGTGATAAACCAAAGTTAGCTAATTTAGAATCTGGCAGCAGTGTGTATGTGTTCACTGTATAATTCAGTCTAAAACCAAAATAAACACAGTAGCATCTCAGTTCATGAACTTAATTCTTTCCACAATTTTGGTTGAGAACTGGATTGGTTGTGAACCAAATGAAATTTCCTCATAAGGTTCAATGTAAATAAAATTAATCTGGTCTGAACCATAAGTATTCTCTAACCACAAAACAACGAAACAAAATACAGTAAAATATAGCATGAGGACAGAGAATAGTAATCTTGATTCAACCAACTTCTGGCATGGAGGACAGGAAGGTGGGTGGGGAGGAGGCTATAGCTTGAAGGGAGAATCTCCCTCCATCAAGGTTATCTAGGAGATCTTCTGGGGTTTTTCCTCTTTTCTCTGTCTCTTAGCTGCAAGTCAGTTTTAACAAAAAATACTGTCTAATGTTACTTGTTTTATGTTGAGATGCATAACCTGCCAGATATGAGACTGTTTTTGTACATGAGATTCAACATCATGTTTCTTACAGTTATGTTTCGATGACGCTTTCTTAAAGAAGCCCCGGTGGTCATTCCATTTCTCCATAGTGCATTTCATCATATCACTGTACCTCCCGCTGTGCATTTTGGACTTCAGCTAACTCTGTCATCAGCTCCTCCTCAGGGTCTTCAGCAAGCTCCTCTGTGTTTGCATCATTAACACCCAGACCCAGCCGGCTGCCTATGGACCCAGTCTCCTCTGCTCCTTGTGCATCAGCCCTTCAAAGTCACATTCAGTGACACATCCTAGCCACAGTGTCCTCTAGAATGAGTTTAAGATCTGCTAGGTGACATCTTTCCAGGCTATGCCAATGAGGTTGATGCAGAGGAGCATACAGAAATGCTTCTTCCAGTGTCAAGGACATCTCTTCAGTGACATTAAAACCCCTGGTGAAGAACATCTTTGTGTACAGCTTCTTGAAGTTGCAGATCACTTGCCAGTCCATAAGCTGCAGAAGAGGTCTCCTGTTGCAGGCAGGACCTTTATAAAATCAGACCCAGCATCTGTATCATCCACCAAAGCTGGAGGGTGTGTCAGAGACTGTCCATCAGAAGAAGGCATCTTACTAGCAGCTGGCTGTCAGAAAGATGCTATTGATGGGTGTGACCATCTCATGGAGGAATGGCACAAAAGAGCACAGTTAGTATTCATACCAGCACTTGCATTTGTACTCAGCAAAAGGATAGGTCTGACTTCATGGGCTGGACCTTCTCCTCCTGAGTGACACAGGCTCTGCATGGCATCTTCTTCCAGAAGAGCCCTGCTTCGCTGCAGTTGAACACTTGCTGAGTGACATGTCCTTCTGCCTTCATAAATTCCTCATATTCTTTCTTGAAGGCTTCTGCAACAGTCATGTCAGAACTGGAAGACTCACCATGAATCACATAGTAGAGACGGCTTCCCTTGCAGAATTTACCTAATCACCCTTTACTGGCTTTCAAGTCATTGCTTCGTGCACTAGAAGAGGTGTTTTCCTACAAGTCTTACAAATCAGTTGTACCAATCACTGTACAGTTTCCTGGCTGTTCACAGGTCATAGCTTCACTAACACTGTCGTCCCCCAGCTGTTTCTCATTCAACCACAATACTGAAAGTTTTTCCACTGTATCCAGCAACTGCGTCCTCTGCTGGGTTAACATCGTCACTCCTTCTGCCACCTCAGCTGCTTTGACAGCATCTTCGTTCTTCAAAATAGTCAGGATTGCTGTTGATTTTGCCATCTTTTATTCAGAGGCGAGGTCAGCCACACGAATACCATTCTGGCCCTTTTCTACAGTTTCCTTCTTTAATACAAGGCTTATTTCCTTCAGCCCCTTCTTTCCATTCCTGCTTTGCACATTCTTGCCACCTCCATTATTGCTTTGCGCTTTCCTTCTTCCACCATGCCTGCTCTGCACCTTGTTTGGAGCCACTGCTGGATTGCCTAATACTACACATTACTGGCTATACAAAAAAGTACACAAAAAGCACAACCAGTGTGCACAGGTCTGCCCACAACTATAGTCTCGACTAGAGGAAGCCATGACTTCATGGCAGAGCAGCAGGGAAGATGGCTGAGGTGGTGTTCATCTCCTGAGTTTGTGAAGAGGAACAAAACCTTATTGAATGCTTCTCTTTATGAACGGAATCATTTGTGAACCAAGGTATTACTCTAATAAGGTGGAATAAAAACAAGCCTCTCAAGTTCTCTGAGAATTTAGCCATAGTCACTAAAAACTCAAATTTAAGGCCAGGGAGATAGCTCAGCAGTCTAAGCGCCTGCCTGGCAAGTGCAAGGACCTGGGTTCAATCTCCAGTACCACATGCGGTTCAGTCTCTAACTGGCTGGCTCCAAGGCTGGTTGGCATAGTGGAGGGGCATCAGTGAGGAGAAATATCTCATGGCAGGCAGAAGTCAGAAAGGCAGTGAAGCAGCAAAGTAGTGAGGAAGCGAGCTGCAGGCCACAAGCAGAAACAGAACCCTGTCAGGCCAAGGGGAGCCAAACTGACTGTCCTAGCCAAGGCCCCAGACAGCAGGGAAGCCAGGCCAAGATTAGCAAGATTAGCAAAGATATCCCTGCAGCAAACCCACGTGTACTCACGAGAGACTGAACTGCAAACTGAAATACATGGCTCTCTACTTGCATCACGAGGTAGATGTGGCGCAAACCAACTGTTGGAGTTTAGATAAAAAATGTCCCTCAACACTCCCATGTGCGCAGAGGAGGGCAGGGCTTTGGAAAGTGCCTGGGCCACAAAAGCTCTGATAATCAATGGATTACTCCACGGATGAGGTCACGACATGGTGGCCTTCACTGGAGGTGATAGACACCCAGCTGAGAGGACAGGTCACGGGAGTGTGACTTTGAAGATGGAACCTGGCTCCTGGGCCCCTTCCTCGCTGGCTCTTTTCTTCGGTGACCGCTCTCCGAAAGTTATCAGATCAACAGCTCAGCTCTGCCACTCCCCGTCTTTAGTGACATTTCTGAGTTTGAGCCAGCTGATCATGGGCTAAAAACTGTTTTCTTTCAAGACAAAGTCTTGCTACATAGTTCAGGCTGGGCCTGTACTCACTATGCAACCTAGGCTGGCCTTCACCTCACGGTGCTCCTCCTGCCTCAGCCTCCCAGATTCTGGGAGTACAAGCATGTGCTATCATGCCCTTTCCAAAAAGCTTCTAAAGCCACGAACCAATAAATATTTTCTCTTTTAAATTGTTATTCTCAAATATGTTTTAATTAATTAATTATGTATTTAGTACAGGGTCTACAGGGTCTCACTATACAGACTGTACTCATACTGATCCTCCTGTTTTCAGCCTCACAAGGGCTGGGATCGCAGGCACGTGCCCCCATGCCCAGTATCAGTCACTGTCTCAGCATGCCCCAGCGGCAGGGATGGCATAGCACACGGCGATTGAACCCCGGTCCCTGCGCTCTGCCTAAGCTGGCACTTTAGTCTGCTGAGCTATCTGGCCAGCCCTCAAACATGTTGATGGCAATGAAATGTTGACTGATATATAAACCAACCAGTTTTTTGGAGCCTGTGCAGCTTACAGTGATATTTTAAAACATGGCTCCTATTTTCTAAGAATTTTAAATCTAATTGGAAATATTCCTAACCATGCAAATGAGAGGAAGTCAAATAAGATCACAGGATTTCAAAAACACCTCACCATGAGAAAAGACATAGGAACATATTATATCACAATACGAAGGTGATTGACCATTTGAATGAGGGTTCTTGATGGAAGGATTCAGAGACGCAGAATGCTTGGGAGACAAACTGCCCAAAGGAAGGCTGACTTCACAGGAGAGGCTGGAGCTCCAGGGAGACTTCAGCAAGCAGGGAGGAAGGCACCTGCCCGTGAAACTGCAGAAAATGGTACTCGCAGTGGGAAAGCGCAAGGTGTATTTGGTGAAGAGTAAATAACTCATTTTTGTGAGAACAGAAAATCAATAGGACAAAGTGACTGATTAGATAGGGACTAGAAAAAACAGGAGAAGCCCATGTGTCCTCAGTTGAGGAGGTTGATGATTAACAGCTTGTGAACTATTTAATACTGAACACATGGAGCTTGGGGTGGGCTGGAATACCTGCAGAAGTTAAAAATTCAGATTGGGGCTAAGGTGAAAAGTCCAGGTTGGATGTATGATTTGAAAATTTTCAGTGCCCGAGGGGTGAGACCACGCGCACAGCAGGGCAAGGGCTGGCTGTGGGGAACGGATGCCTGCAGTGCCTACTGGGAAAGCAAGGACAACACACAGCTGAGCGCCACGCAGGGCATGACATAGTCAGGGCTGCCTGAGCTCCACAAGTGTGATAAACACATAGAGAAGGGAGAGAGGCACACAGCAGCGAGGGAAAAACACTTCATAAGAGAAGAATGAGCCGGGAGTGGTGGCGCACACCTGTGACTGCAGCTCTAGTCCAGCTGAGGCAGGACGATTGCGTGAGTTTGAGGCCAGCCTGGGCTACACAGTGAGTTTTAAGGCCGGTTTGAACTGCAGAGCAAGACCCTGTCACAAAAAGCCTGGGGAGAAGGGAGGGGGAAAGAGAAAGAAATGAATGAGAATGAGCAGAAACTGCTCACAGCAAAACCAACTGCTTTGGGAGCTCTTTTGGAGGAATAAGGGGTTCCCGCCACCTACTCCCATATGAAAGCCCATAGTCTTGCTTTCTAGGAATATTTTGTGCGTGAAGCAAAGATGGGAGGACAACATGTTTGGCCTTGCCCTCTTAACAGAGACCTGACAGAGACCTGTGAGGAGCCTGATGAGATGTCCTGGGAGATGGGACTCAGCCAGCTTGGTTTGGGACTGGTTCACCCTTTCTACTTCTCTGTACTGATCTGCTTAGTGACTTAATTAGCAAATTCCTGCTTCACCATTACTCACTTTGATAAAATCAGAAAGAGAAAATTAAAACATTTGGGCAAGATAAAGTCAATCCAAATAAATAATGCATCCAGGGAAATGAACAATGAGTCGAGTCCCCTGTTGGTATCTGTGTTATATGTACATCTTAAGGGCATTCTAAGTTACAGTTTACTACAGTGTCCCTGTTCCATGAAATGGTCATCAAAATTTAAATTGTCCCAAGTTTGCAGCCCCCGAGGGGATCACCTAAATGTTTCTTCATACCCCTCATTCATATGTACATGTTTATTTCATTTCTTATATGATATTAAACCTTTCTCTTAAATTAATCATAAAATCCATATGGACCTTTAGAATTATAAAATAAGAGGATGACTATCTCTTTCAGTGTTTTACAATAGCTGAGCTGTTTTCTAGCACTGCTGTGTTTGTACTTCCTCCTGCATGACAGCACCATCACAGCACCTTTTATAGCCACGGCAGCCAGAAGAGTGTTCCTTTTTTTTTTTTTTTTTAATG
>NDGM011089769.1:0-10466 GCA_002564305.1 Octomys mimax
TTTTTTTTTTTTTTACCATTTCTTCTTTGGTCTCTAATGCAGGAGTAGCCCAGAGAAAATAGAACAAAGTACCTAAGTCTAGCCAAATGGCCAGGGCTCCCCTTACCTGCTGTAGAGAAACATGGGTCCATGCAGAGGACCTGTCTCGCCTGGCAACTCTTCTGAGGCCTTTGAGCTCTGGACCTGAGTGGTGTCTCTGCCTCTGAGGAAGAGTTCAGGGTTCCCTGATTCCCACCCGTGAGGGGCAAACTCCCATGTCCAGCCATATGCTCTCTTGCCAGAGTTCTGCTCCATCCCATCTCAAAACAGGACCACAGTCCTATTGGTTGACTCTAGCAGGCTTGCTCCTGCATCCATGTCCCAGGAACCTAGGGGAAAAGCTCTTTGCTACTGCATTGTTAGGATTGCCCAAATCTCAGTAGCTTTTGAAGGACCCAGGTCTGGAGCTAGCCTCTGAAAATCCCTGCTCCTTTCTCAAGCTCTAGTTCCAACACTGCCTGATGCAGGAATAATATTTTGTAACTTGAAGCATACAGTGCTGAAATAGTCCTAATGATGAGCTTGTGCTGATTGATGTTATAGGTCATTGGAAACATGGTTATACCACAGTAAAAGTTATTCATCTTTCCTGTTGTGATAAAGAAGCTACACAATGCCAGGTATCATGCTAGATAAGGCAGGGGATGCACCAAAAAGAAACCAGACCACACAATGTGATGACATATAGATCTAGTTTTAAATTCGTCTCTGCTGAGTTCAAAGACAGCCTTTTCTCCTTTCACCACTCTGTGGGCACCAGAAATCTCTGGAATGCTCTAATCCTGGTTTACAGATGAAGAAAGTGAAGGCTTTGAATGGAAAGTGAATTGCCCTGTGGTTACACAGCTTGGTGGTAATAGAATTGAGCTCTTTAAGTTTTGTCCAAAGCTGCCTACCTAGCAGCAACAGACATAAGAGCAAATAATCCAGAGGGTGTGAGCCTGGGAACACCAAGCAAAGTGTCACTGACTGCAGGCCTATGCTCTTGCAGACACTCTGAGAGTTCTGCCCAATGGCCCGTGAGCTAGGAGCCCCCTACCTCCCTAGCCTGCACACATGCCAGGTACTTTGGGCAAGAGCAGAGCTTTCCCATGAACTCCAGGAAGCAGAAAGTGCTGCCAATTCATCCCAGGCAGGCTATCCAAGCTGGCTTGGGGACTGATCAGTCAGTGATCAATTTGCCTGTCACCAGAGCCTCCTGGAGATTACCCAGCCCAAGACAGGTGGTCTCTATGCTGGGATCTGCAGTGGTTCATGGGCCTTCCCAGAGGGTGGACATTGGGAGGGGAGAGCTGTTATCTCAAAGCCTCAGCAAATCCTTCCCCCAGCTGTGGAGGGCACCAGACAGCCTGACACCCTAGCCAAACCGATTTGGCACACTGCAAGCAGCTGACATTGCTCCCCATTTTCCACGGCATGTCCTAAGAAGCCAGGGGCCTCTGCCTTCCTGGGTGGCAGGGTGGGTGCTTGGAACAGATAGGTCTGCTGCCTCTATCAGTATTCAAGAAGAAAATAATACTAGAACAGCTATATCCTGCATTCATTTTCCCCCAAAATTAATTCTGATCCATTATCTTTCTTGGATGCTTTGTTTTTTTTTAAAAAAAAAAAAACACATGTATATTTGGAAATGCGCTTAAGTGACGTAGCCTGAGCAATGCAGAGGAGAAGCTAATACATACCATCATGGCACTCACCAGTGAGGTGGGCCTCGCCTCACTCTAGCAACATTCCTCTTCAAAAAGCATGCTCACTCAGGCTACCTTTATTATCTGGATCATGGAGCACATACCCCAATCACAGCCTTTCAGTGGGTTCCATCGCCCACAGAATCAAATGCAAAATCCTTATTAAGGCGAATAAGGGCTTTCAGATCTACTGACCCTAGCTGCAGTTCCTTGAACCCACTTCAATTATCTGTATTTTTACATACGCAGTTTCTTCATTTTATTATACTTTTTCTTCCACTTTCTACCTGGAGAATTCCTATTCATCTTTCAAAGCCCTACCTAGGCATGAGCTCCTCTGTATATTCATGAATCTTGCCCCCATGGATTACTTTGGAACTTTATATGTATGTACTTGAGTGTAAAGCCCATATAAAACAAGAGATCTGTCTCCCATTTGTTAGGCTATAAATCTATTTTTGTGTAATATCTGGAACCCAAAACATGGCCCAATGCCTAATTCATAATTCATAAAGGAAAAGAGCTTGTATGGTTGGCATACAGCGGAAGCCACTGACATGGGCCGTCTGTGAGATTTGGCTGCCCAGTGACAGGGGAAGGAAGAAATCTTACCACATGTCCACACCTAGGGCCTCAAAAGCCTATCATGACATCATAGAATGGGCAGCTGCCTAAGGCAGAGGCTGGCCTCTGGCCACTTCAAGTGCTTCTCTGAGGCCCTTAATCCTGAGCTCTACAGAGACAAATATCAGCCCATGTAGCCCCATAGGTGAGGTACCGGCTGGTACTGTTTGTAGAGTAGAGGGGCAGGGCTCATCCCACCACTTGCCTGTGTGGATGCACATGCAGAACCCTGGGCTGCTCCAGGCTCTCACAGAAGTGTGATGGCCACAGCGCATAAGCAGCCATCGCAGTGCGGACTTCCAGATTTCCCTGCTTCACCTCGATGCCAAATCACTAAAAGAATTTTCTGGATTCCTTTTGATGTTCGACTCCCAGTGTCTACCCACTAATTCCATTTTTGAGTTTCTTCCAAACCTATCTCTCTCCAGACCCACTAACCATAGACAGAGATGAGTTCTGTAAAGTCCCAGTCTCAGAACAGACCCCTCTCAAATGTACAACCCAGGCTCACCTGCACTGTGGACATCCCCAGCCCAGGGAAGCTGCTCCTGGTTATGGTCCAAGCCGGCCATAGCCCATAACCACGCCCTAACTCTCTTCACTGACTGACCTTATTATTATAAGGTCAGATCTGTCCTAGGAGACTGATCCCAAGCTCTGGCTTCCTTAAACTCTGGCCTTAGCTATCATCCACTAAGATCTGGGGATTAACAAAGCAAAACACCCTATTTGAGTTCTGGGTGTCTCAGATGTTTCCTGCTGCCCAGGGAAGATTTCCAGCTTGGGCGAAGGTCCACCAAGCCTGAGAAATTTGTCTGAATCCATCAAAGTCATATGGGACATAAAACTCAAAACCCTTCTCCCCAGCAGGAAGGCTCTCTTCTGCCAAGATGCCAGCATGCCCTGCCATCAGCAATAATTGCCGACAAGAATAGCAGAACCGTGCAAGATTAAAAAGATTTTAAATTGTTCAGCCATCCCAAATTGTCTACAGTAATGACTGCTTGATATTAGAGTGGAGAAAACCCATCCTTCCAAAATTCACCTGCCAACCCACCTCCACCCACTATCTCAGATTTAGGATCCTGGTTACCTGTTATCCAGGCCATGGTTGGCATGAGCTGTTCTTTTCCCAGGCTAGTTAAATTAACCCATTCTTATCACTGGCCAGCTGCAAAATGAGATCCATTAAATGGCAGAAGACAGTCAAAACAAAAGACAAAGGAGAACATTTGTATTTACCGTTGCATTCCCTGCTACATATTCCCCAGTGCTCTAGTAGTGTGAACTGAGTTACTTGAAATGGTTTAAAAACTATTGTTTAAGCTACCTGATTCTTTGAAAAAACATAGGCACGAAAGGCTTTCACATAAAACATGTGTTGTCTTCATCCCTGGAGAAAAATGAACCATCTGGCAGACATTGCGGGCCAGGGTTCTGCCCAATGTGGCAGGGAGTGGAAGGGGTGGACAAGGGCAGGATAAAGGTGTAGCTGAGCAATTTACAGTCTATTTGGACAGAAAAACAGGAATGTATGAAAACTTCAAGCATTGCAAGATGTAAACAGGTATTGGCCCTTCAACTCTTAGTTCCCCTATCAAGCCAGTTAACTTGAGGTGCTCACAGGAAGGGTGGGCCCTGAGAACCAGGTAGGATCTGGCAGGATAGGAAGGGAAATTAGGAGTCCAGCTCAGGGAGAAGGGCAGCCAGGAAGACGAGAACAACAGCATGACAGCAGCCCTCCGCTCTGGCCTCCCTCTTGGCCGTGCTCAGGTACCTACTTCTGGCCCTGTTTTCCCATTTTCTAAGCTTACCCTAGGGCTATGTGTCACCAATTTGTTTAGTGAATTAATCAATGAATAGCTGAAGAAGCAGAGTCTTGGGGCATGAATAAGAATGAGGTGAAAACAGGAGAGGTGCCCTGGAGGAGCGGCGCTAAGGGAAGAACATGTGTTGCAGAGAGGGAGGGCAAGGTGTGGGCTGAGAGGGCAGGGCAAGGGGTGCGGATGGGATTCCATGCTGGAGGACCTTGCAGACTAGAGGCATAGGGCAGTAACTTCTCTGTAAGTGTCCATAAGTTTATAATTCTTCCTTCCTCAGTTTCAAACAAGGAGATCTAACCTCCAAGTTGAGTTTGATGGTTGAGAGTGGCTGGTTTTGGAGTCGGTATCTACATCAGCCTTGGCATGATGCCCAAGTGGAGAGCTGTGGGTTCAGGAGGACAAAGCACCCAGCTCACTGCTGAGCTTCTGTTTATTCTTTCTCCATCTGACTTAGTCCAGGGTTCAGCCCTGGCTCCCTCTGTCTGACCTTTCTTCACAGAAGAAATGAGCAGTTGGCTTGTGGGTCTGGGCCCAGGGTACACCGTTAAGCAGCATAGCTCTTGGCTAGGCTTAGCCCCAGTGGTCCTTCTGAAAATCCCAGGCAAGGGGTGGATGGCTGTTTGGACTCCACCTCAGGCTCCTGGATTTGCTGTTGGGTTTGCCACTGATTTGCAATCTGCAAGTTGATAAATGTTTAGGCTGTTGGCAGCTGGGAGAGTGAGAAGTGACCCAGAGATAAGGGAAGCCCTATTCAGTATTTATGACAGAGCTCCGAGCATGCAGACAGTCTTCCAACATTTCCGCCAGGTCTGGGCATAAAAGATTGAAATACATGCAGGAAAATCTCACCAACCCTTGAAAAGAAACAGCTTGTAACTCTATGCTCAACCCACCTTACTGTACTTCTGACTTTAGTCAACCAACAGGTTATCTTGAAAACAAGCAGTTTGCAATTCCCTGGTAAGGCCCGCTCTCAGGATGGATTTGGCTGATGCTTCCAAATCAGGGTGCCTGTGGAAACAGACTTCAAGCCAAAGGTGAAATTACAAAGGTGAGCCCAGTGCCCCAGGCCTGCCAGAGAGAGCGGCCAGGAGCCCATTAAAGCCCAAGCATGATCTCTGTGTTAATAATCTAAGCTACCATTAGTGACTTAAGGTAGAGAGGGCTTTTTTTTTAAATGTTAGAATGCATATGATTTTTATCTTGCCATTATCCCTATAATCATTTGTCCTGATTAAAGGCTTCTGCCCTAAAAGATGGATGGTCTCGGACACTTAAGTATATGGTAATCTTTTACCTCTTAAATGCTGTTTCTCCCAAGACATTCTTCCATGAACTTCAATTTAAAGACCAGCAATTGTCTTTCCTCAACTATTTCAAAAACACTAGAGTTGGGAAGGAGGGGGATGGTAAAAGACAATAACTCTAAAAACCTCCATTCTCCCAATGTAAGGAAGTTAAGTAAGCAGTTAAGAGGCTCATTACAATTTTTTGCAATCAAGAGCTACATATTTGAAAAAATGCCAAAACATGTTAGTGCTTGTTTCTCCATAAATACACAAGGCAAGATAGTCATCAAAAAGGAAATGTTAGGGTATCATTCTTCTCACATCTAGTTAATGCCAGATGGGCTGGGGTTCTCAGGGAATTCCTATGGCCTCTGTTTCCCCAGATTGCCCTCCCCAGACCCACCCACTTGTCACTCGGCTGACTGTCCACAGGATCTCTTTAGCACAGTTCCCATGTCAGGCTAGGCTTTAAAAAGCCTAGTAATTGGGGTTGTGTAAATCTAGAAAGCAACAGGAATATTTTGTGATGGATGGGGCCAGGGAGTATTTTTGTTTCAAACCGTCTAGTAGCAAATCCTGAATTACAACAACAATCACTTTATCAGCAACATCTTAAAAGGCTGAGGTCAACAGTGAATATCTTTATGTAAATCTAGATGTTTCTCTTTCAAGTTTGCCTGAAGCAAGACACTTGTCCTTTCAGGAACCGTGATATGCAGGGCCCCCCACAGTCCAAATTCAGGCTGGATCTTCAAGCTCATCACTGCATGCTTTGAGAGGAACCTACAAGCTCATCATGCTGTTTCTCACTTTTCAAGACACCCTGCTCTGGTCTCAGGCTTCAGTGTCCCTATTCCTGCTGGCCCTGCTCCCAAGGATATCTTCCCCTCTACTTTTCTGGACTCTATTTGTTCATAAAAGGACCATTAAGGAGTGATTATCATCCCATGTGTTCCCTAGTGTCTCTACTCACACAGAATCAGGACTTCTTATTTTTCCTTGTCTTCATTGCATTAAGTACCTAACTCGCACAAGAACCATTTGGCCACTTGTCCATCTGTGCTGCCAAATTGTGAGCTACAAGAATACAGAATGGAATTTTCCCCCCAAGTATACCAATGCCTACTACAGAGCTGGCTCACAGGCAGGGTTGGTGTTTGCTGACTGAAACAGAATTCCACTGTTGGGTTCTAATACTGCCATGCTGAGGAGGTATCTAGTGAGTGTTTCACCCCAAAGGCTGCTGCCCTTCCATTCCAAACTAGTTTTTCCATCTTTCTTACCACATTAGATCTAGTGGAATGGGGATGCAGATAGGCCTGGATTCAAATCCTAATTGCCTAGTGATCTGTTAACTGCATAATTCTGCCAAGAATTTCTCTGCCCTTCGCCAGAGTTTCCTTAGCAGTGAAATGAGGACAATATGTCAGAGGGACATGCAGAAAATAATGATGGTTGGATGTGAAACACTGGGTCTATCTGGGAGGCTCCTAACACAAGCAATAATCATCCTTTTCTCTACTCCGCTGGCCAGTGTCCTCAGGAGGAGTCTTACACTCCCAGTTAGCCTCAGATTGGTTCGACAACTGTGCTTTCTTCCCCCGCCTAAACATTTCATTGTTAGCAAGTGTCATTAGCACAAGAAACTTGGAGTCTTAATCAAATGATGCCCTTATAGGGCTGACAAACTCACTAATGCACAACACTGAGCAACTGTTACACAAAATAGTACTGTTCTGCAGAAGGCATTGAGAGTTACACCAAAATGCACATGTAACAGGGTAACACAGATCTTAAGGGTATCCTTAGCTCACCAGGGCTGAATGAGTTCAGCCTCTCACTCTGGAGAGCAGCAGACCTGGGTTCAAATGCAGACTGTACGTGATGAGCTATGTGGTTCCCATCAAGTTCTTAGCCTTCCTGAGCTCCAATCTACTAAGATCTCCAGCTCTAACTGATTATTTTAAGGATCAATGCATGAAAAACATGTAGCGCAAAGAGGAGACACTGTAGACAAGGGATACCAAATAAAGCTTTTTGGAGTTAAATGAGATAAAGGAGGTAAGAGAAGGGCTTGGGACATAAGACAAGGTGGGTTCTTTGCCACTTTCTGTGTCTGGGGTTCAGTGCCCAAGCCAGACATCTGGGCTATTCCTGACTTATTTCTTTCTCTCCCTTTCCAAAGATCTTCAAGTCTTACTGCCATTTACCCCTGCACACAGTCTAGTTGTGAGTCTTTATTGGTTCCTGGGCCCTGTCACATGTCCTTGAAGTTCCTTGCCTCTCTCCTTCATAGCCATTGCCATAGCTTGAGTTTTCCTGTTTATTTCTGGTGTTGCACTTTTCCTTCCTGCTAGATTGGGAAGTAAATCAACAGGAACTCTGTTTTGCTCACTGTTGTTCATTCCCAGAGCATAAAAGTTGTCATGTTGTAGATACTAAATAAATATTTTTAGATGGATAGATGAAAGAATGATGCTTGGACTTAACCTTTGGAGTCTTCTCCATCCCATCAACAAATACCTTTTTTAAAATTCTGCTCATGTTGTTATCTTGTTCATGCCTCTTTGTGATTTCCCATTTGGAGGAAGATGAACTGCGAATTGCTTAGTCAATCTCATGAAGTGTTGGCTTCCCAGGACCAGCTCCTCTTACACCTCCCTTGTGCTTATGCAGTTTGCCTGCTGTACCCAGACCACCAGCTACCTTTGCACCATGAGTTCCCTTTCATAGGTCACTCTGCACCCCTCTGTAGGCCATCTTCACTGTACCTGACTGGCTCCTGTTAGTTCTTCAAGACTCTCCGTGGCACTCAGATTCCAGGGAACCTTCCCTGCCAATACAGGATGGCTTAGCTCACCCGCTGCGAACCCAGGTGGCATTTCAAGATAAGTTCTACCAGAGCACTTTATCTCCTTGTGATATCCCCCATTATTCCATAAACTTATTAAGGACAGTGGCCACATATACATGTGTACAAGTTAGAGCCTTTTCTGCCTTCACTGGGCTTGTCTTAGGACTTAATAGGGTCAGTTGAGGAAGTGAGTAAATGAAAATATAAATAAAACCACCAGTGACACTTCAACCAGGGTTTTCTTTTGAGAATCTCACATTAGGTAGCAATATAGAACAGACAGCATTACTACACTGCTGAGAACAGAGAAGAAGACCCATGAAGGCCACAATTAGTGATAAGTCTATGGGCAAGGGTAGTGCCATGGGGCACTCAGACATTAAATAGTCTGTGCCAGAGAATGACAGGGAGGGTTTCCAGAACCCAGAACTCACCTCTTGGAAGAGCTAGACATAAATGGTGAACAAACAGGCCACATGAACAGATGTATAATAATTGTAAGTTATGATAAGAGCTTTCAGGGAAGCCAACAAGGGGGTCTAAATTCTATGGTCATGGAGGGCCAGTAATACTTATGACAAAAGATGAGAAGGAGACCAGTAAGACACAGGATAAGGATCTTCAAAGCAGAAGAAATATTTTTCATACATCCTTTAGTAATAGAGATAACATTATCTCTATTATATGTGATAAAATTAGATGCATACTCATTTATTCCAGAGTACATACCACTATCTATGATGTTCTTCAGCTTTTCATCACATCTTCATTTTCTTACAGATAAATGGCAAGCATGGAGACTAGGTAAAAGTAATGTCCCCACACAGACTGTGTCCATCCACTTCAGCTGCTCTCACAGAACGCCATGGATGTGGGGACTTCTAAACCTTAGACTATATTTCACACAGTCCTGGAGATTGAGAAGTCAATGGCCAGTGCTCTGGCAGAACTCTTGTCTGGGGAAGGCCTGCTTCCTGATTTTGAGATGATGCTTTCTTGCTGAGTGTCACAGGTTGGGAGAATTGGAGGGGCCCCTAGGCTTTCTTTTATAAAGGCACTAATCTATTCAGGAAGGGCCAACCTTCATTACCTAATCACTTCCAAGACCCCACTCCTAGTACCATCACCTTGGGGATTAGATTTCATCAAGTACATTTCGTGGGTACACAAAATTGATTACTTTTCTCATGGCTGAGACAAAATACCTGACAGTCAAACTTAAAGGAGGAAAGGTTTATTTTAGTTCATAGTGTGTAGGGGTGTCAATTCACGGTCAGCTGGCTCCAAATCAGGCAAGCAGAGCCACGGCTGAAGAGAAACAGTCCATGGCAGGGTGAGCAGGAAGCAGCAGCAGCAAGCTTGTCTTTTTTTCTGTCTCTTTGTACTCTATCCAGGCTACAAGCGTGTTGGTTGGTGCCACCCACATTGAGGCTGGGGCTTCCACTGTCCATATTCAGAGCTATGCTAAACCAATTTAGTTATCATACACTCTTAGTCTCAATATCAGACACACTAGATCCAGTCATATCTGAAAAGCCCCACTGATGAGCAGATGGAGCTTTCAGGGACATCCAGATATGGTCCATAACAATAAGTCTGTGGCAGGAACCTGATGTATGCCCACAGCAGACTTGCATCTTAGTTCAGGGCTGAGGGCAAAGACTAAAACACTGAGAGGGAGCTGAGGATGATAAAAAGGATCAACTCTGGGGTCACTGATCTCTTAAAGATGTCTTATTTAAAACCTTCTTCCAGGGGTGGTGAATGAAAGCAGGAGACAGGAAAAGGGGTGTTGTGCGATTGTCCTGCTGCAGTGCTGTATATGGTTGGATTTCTAAATTTCTGAGTAAAAATATGTAATTGTTTATTCCTATTTTTTAAATATATTTTTATTTTTTTATTTTTTTTTCCTTCATATTCTGCAGGGGCTTAAAGTTTAACATATCAGTACTTGATGAAAAATGCCTGTTTCATGTCATGCCTAGGATGTTTGATATTCAGACAGATAGTGAGGTTAAACCCAGCTACCTAGGTTGTAGGGTAATAACAATGTTTCTCCTCTGGAGGGTTAACAACTTAAGTTTGTTGACCAAAAATTAGAGAAAAAGAAGGGCTGCAAGGACAGCCAACATTTTGGCCCTAGCCTTTC
>NDGM011089775.1:2130-14883 GCA_002564305.1 Octomys mimax
AAAAAAAAAAAAAAAAAAGCTTAGGTTATAATTTGTAAATTTCTAGATTCTTTTCATAAAGTTTTAAAGTTTAAGTGTAAGGTGATAAAGCATTATAAGTATAAAATGGTAATTATTTGATGTGCCTTATAACAAATTCTAAAAATGCATACTTGTAATCCCAGCACTCTGGGAAGCTGAGGCAGGAAGATAAAATTTGACCTTGACCTGGGCAATCAAATAACTTAGACCATGTCTCAAAATTGAAACTGAAAAAATAAAAAAAGGGCTAGAGATGTAAGAAGGCCCGAGACCCAATCTACAGTACTGACAAAAATATTATTATATATCACAAAACATTTAAAAAGGATTCTATAAACATAAAATTACTATCTGAATACTTTATTCCCTTAGGTATTAATGAAGAAAGTGTCGCATAAAGTCTGAAGATGTTATAACAAGAAAAGTATTCTCACAATAACATACTTATTATCATTAGCTGTTTTGGAAATTGAATGTATGTGGTGGTAGGCTTGACTTCTGCGTAACTAAAGGAGCACACTTGGTTTTACAAGAAAAATAACTAGCAAATATCCAAAGTAGGTAGCTCTGGGGATCAAATTTAAGTATTCTGATAACACTGTGCAAGTATTCTCATTCCCAGCACCAAAATAAATTTTAATTGCATTTGATTAGATTTTAAATTGAATTGAACTGTTTCTCATTTTGAGAACAAAACAGAACTATGGTATGAAAACAAGCATTATCATAAAAATCTTTTACAGAACTTCTTTCTCTAATAATGAAGCAAGTGATTTTTCACTTGTCAATTTAACCTTTGTGGTATTTTTTTCCTTAAGTTACTTATCTAACACAAGTGAATATTAAAATCTGTAATTCTTTTTAAATGACTAAAAAATTTCTTGTTAAAACATAGTCAAGCACTTCCAATAAAATAGGCATAACTATTCTTAACTAGCTAGAGATTCATTTTATAGAAAAGGACCTAGCTGCCTAGCGTAGTGGGGCATGCTTATAAAACATCACTTGGAAAGCTGGGGCAGGAATATCACCTTGAGTTTGGGGCCAGTGAAGGCTACATAAGTGAAATTAAGGCCTGTCTATATTACATAAAGAGATCCTTTCCCCCATTAAAAAAAGAAGAGAAAATGATATAGCAGTCTCTTGATTTAGAAGTAAAATCATGTGCAGAAATTCATAGCTTTTAGAAATTCCATGACATTTTATTACAGTAGAGAATTTATTTGTCCTTAGGTTTCAGAATAGTATAATTCTTTCAGAGGTCAAAATGTAAACCCCTTCAACTTTATGTTCAAGAGCCAGAAGCACTTTTTGTCAGGGAAAATATCTTTAGACACAAATTGTATAAGTTCTTCTAATACCTATGAAACATTATTGCTTTCTTACTCAGAATTTACTTCTAACATGGAAGCTTTTAAACTCCACCTGTATTGTTAACACCTTAAATAATTTGAATACTGCGTAATGACATATTACTAACTTTTTACTTGCTCTCAGCATTTAGTTCTTTTCTCAGTGGCAGAATGTTTTGTTTTATTTTTCTGTTTCATTCTTTTCTATACTTACAGTAAAAGTTTTTATTTCCAGTTGATATGTGACAGTTTTGGGGGAGTCTTAATTGCTTTTGGTTAATAGTTTAAATTATCTTAAATTAGAATTATGATTATTTTATTCTTAAATAATCTGGTTTATCCTCAATATACATAATCATAGGTGTTTGTATTTGATGTATTATGAATTCTATCCAGTTTATCTCATTGTACTTGTACAGTCCAAAAGTATGTTAAAACGTCTACCAATACTCACTAATATATATTGAGATAGAGCAAACATTAATATTTTTTCAAACTTAATTTTAAAACTATTATGTCATTTGTGCTTCCTATTGTACATCTGCATATTTGCATTCATTACATTTATAGACAAGTTATAATTTTAAAAAGATAGTCAAAGTCCATATCGTTTTTAATAACAATAATATATGTCAATTACTGATATTGAATATTTGTCTTTAAATTTCAGATAAGCCTTTGAAAAAAAGAAAACAAGATTCTTACCCACAGGAGGCTGGGGGTGCTACAGGAGGTAATAGACCAGCTTCTCAGGAGACGGGTTCTACGGGAAATGGGTCAAGGCCAGCATTAATGGTTAGCATTGATCTTCATCAGGCAGGAAGAGTGGACTCTCAGGCTTCTATAACTCAGGATTCAGACTCACTAAAAAAGCCTGAAGAAATCAAACAATGTAATGATGCACCTATTTCTATTCTTCAGGAAGATATTATTGGAAGTCTTAAATCCACACCAGAAAACCATCCTGAGACACCTAAAAAAAAGGCTGATCCTGAGCTTTCAAAGAGTGAAGTGAAGCAAAATGAAAGTAGGTTGTCAGAATCTAAACATAGTGAAAACCGATTGGTGGAGATGAAATCAAGTGAAAGTAAGTTAGAAACTAAAACTGAGACCCAAACAGAAGAACTTAAACAGACTGAAAATAGAACTACCGAATCCAAACAAAATGAGAGCACTATAGTAGAGTCCAAACAGAATGAAAATAGACTATCTGACTCAAAACCAAACGACAGCAAACAAAATAGTGGCAGGTCAGAAACAACAAAATCAAGACCTGAAACCCCAAAGCAAAAGGGTGAAAGCCGACCTGAAACTCCAAAACAAAAGAGTGATGGACGTCCTGAAACCCCTAAACAGAAGGGTGATGGACGACCAGAAACTCCAAAGCAAAAAAATGAGGGCCGGCCTGAAACCCCAAAGCAAAAAAATGAAGGCCGGCCTGAAACACCAAAACACAGGCATGAAAATAGGAGGGACTCTGGAAAGCCATCAACAGAGAAAAAACCTGAAGTGTCTAAACATAAACAAGACATGAAATCTGATTCACCTCGGTTAAAATCAGAAAGAGCTGAATCCTTAAAGCAGAGACCTGATGGGCGATCTGTTTCTGAGTCACTAAGACGTGACCATGATAGTAAACAAAAATCAGATGACAGGGGTGAGTCAGAACGACATCGGGATCAGTCCAGGGTTCGAAGACCAGAAACATTGAGATCCTCAAGTAGAAATGAACATGGCATTAAATCTGAAGGTTCAAAAACTGATAAACTAGAAAGAAAACCCAGGCATGAATCAGGGGATTCAAGGGAAAGACCATCTTCTGGGGAACAGAAATCAAGACCTGACAGTCCTCGTGTTAAACAAGGAGATGCTAATAAATCAAGACCTGATAAATCTGGTTTTAAATCACCAAATAGTAAAGATGACAGAAGGACAGAGGGTAACAGGAATAAAGTAGACAGTAATAAAATGCACCCTGACAATAAGGCAGAATTTCCAAGTTATTTGTTGGGGGGCAGATCTGGTGCATTGAAAAATTTTGTCATTCCAAAAATCAAGAGGGATAAAGATGGCAATATTACTCAGGAGACAAAGAAAATGGACATGAAAGGAGAGCAGAAAGACAAAGTAGAAAAACTGGGATTAGTTGAAGATCTAAATAAAGGAGCTAAGCCTGTAGTTGTTCTGCAAAAACTGTCTTTGGATGATGTTCAGAAACTAATTAAAGATAGAGAGGAGAAATCAAGAAGTTCTCTCAAATCTATCAAGAATAAGCCATCAAAGTCAAATAAAGGTAAGAATACTTCTGATGTTATTTGTATTTAACCAGCTTAAGTTTGAAGGTTAGTAAGCATGAAATTGGCAATCTGCAATAATGAAAAAGCTGCAACATGAGATAGAACATTGATGTAAAACAACAGTGACATGTATCCAGGAGTATAGATAAAAAGTTCTCAGCTTTATCCCAGACTTACTCCACTGCTTATGACTGCCATGAATTTTGGTTGTTAATTGATTACGAAGATGAATTTTATGTCCATTTAGTTGTTTCAGGTATTTCTGAAAGTTGCTTATTAATCAAGGGCAGGGGAGGTAGCTCAGGAGCACAAGCTCCTGCCTGGCAAGTGCAAAGTCCTGAATTGGATCCCCATTACCTCAAAAAAAAAAAAGACTGAGGCAGGAGGATTGTTGTGAATTTGAGGCCAGCCCAAGCTACAAAGTGAGCTCAAGACCAATCTGAACTACATAGCGAGACCCTGTCTCAGAGACAAAAAGAGACAAATGGAGTGAATCGTGATACTATTCCAGTGTGATACTATTTTTTTAAAAGAAATAGATTTGCAATAGATTTATTTAACTCTTCAGAAATTACCTTAACTATAGAGATACTCCATTTTACAATGGAGTAATAATTGAATTTTAATTTCCAACATCTCAGTGAAGCTATATAGTATATAGGAGTCAATATTACAAATTATTTTAAGGACATTAATTGTCTCATGCTATTTACATGTACATATCTTGATTTTATTCTTGGTGAATAATTTGAATTTGTATAATTAAGAAAAATAACTTGAAAGATTATATACAGACGAGACTATGAAATAAGTTTTATATTTCAAAAGTAGATAGCTTTGGCCGATTAATACAAAGACAAAAGAGAATGATATTTACTTCTTAATGGCTGAATTGTAAATTTGTAGAGGTGGAAGTAGTGTTAATTTTTTCATGTTTGGAAAATTAAGTCCTCTGGAGACTTACATAAGATAATTTGAGGGGGAAACACTAAGAAGTTAGAATCTGAATTGCCGAGACTATAATGGTAGTTTATGCATGCAAAACAATATAATTTGGTATTTTGTTTAAACTTGTAAAAATATATTTTGTGTATGCTCTGTGGCATGGCCTGTTTAGCCCATGCAATCTAAAAACATGATCTAAATAGAGATGTAGTTTAAAAGAAATAGAGCTGGAAGTTTGATTTTAGGTTTTAATTCTATGAAGGAGTTTTACTATAAGTTTAGATTTATATATACTTAGAAGCAAATAGTGAAATCTAGAATTATACTGCCCAGAGTGGTAGCCAGTAGCCTTTTTTGGCTTTTCAAATTGAAATTAAAATAAATTAAGCAAAATTTTTAGAATTCATTTCTTCAGTAGTCACATGTGCCTGTTGACTACCATATTGTTCAACATTGATAAGGGGATATTTGCATCATCACAGAATTGTGTAGTCCTGAAGTAATATTAGGTACAAAAGTGTAGTGATTATAATTTCCATAGCATGCTGATACACTTTATGTTCCAAAAACAGCCCTTTGAAAACATGGTATTACTGTAAATAACTAAATAAGTAACTTATGTCTAATCTATTTTATTGTTACTATATCATTATCAAACTTAAAATTTGTTTTGTTTTGACTTTCAAATATGAAAAAAGGTTGCCTTCTGAAATGCTAACATTTTTTTAGTGACGCTTTTAGTTTTAAAGTTACAGCAATTAGGGCCAGGGAGATAGCTCAGTAAAGTAAGCGCCTGCCTGGAAAGTGCAGGGTCCTGAGTTCAATCCCGGTTCAGAAAAAAAAAAAAAGAATAAAGTTACAGCAGTTAGACTTACAAAATTCATATGTAGTCTGTTACTTAACTTCACCTCCTCTTCTCATAATTACTTGTTCATATAACAGAGGTTTTAGAGAATATAGAGCTAGTACAGGAATTGTCGTCCAGAAGAGACTTTCTTTAAAGTTTTTTAGTGAGAGTTGAGGGGTAGCATCTATTTATAAATAAGGGATAGTTAAACACTTCCAGAAGAGTCAGTTGAAAGATGGAAAGTGGTACCCTTTGTGTCTTTGATCATCTGGGCCATCTTTCTCTTTTTGCACTTGTCAGCTTACACTAATCTTGCTTTCTGAGCTCTGTTCTAACAGGTTTTACAACTGTTTAAAGAACATCAAGAAGTCAGTATAGTTCCAAATTAGAAAGATTGTCTCACTTTCCATGGTTTTTTTCACATGTAATTCCATTGCCTATGAATATATCTTCTTAGTGCTAGTACATGTCTATCATAAATATACTTTTTAACACAAATGTGTATAGCAAAAATGATGGCATTAGTATACCTACACTAGATTTCTGTGTACAAGAGTGACTGGTATATGTGTGTACATGTGCCTGTTACACTAGATGTGTACTCTTATTAGGAGTGACGTACATGTATTCCATGCATGTTAATGTATGCATACACATATATTAATATTAGCAATTATATGCATAGCTTTTCATTCAAAGAGTATTTTAATCCTTAGATTTATTTCAGAGTGCCATGTTAGATATGTTGACTTTGCATCCTACAATCTTTTATTTTTTAAGTAATGTTCTTTTGATTTTAGTTTAAATCCCTGTTACTAAGTAGTCACCGTGTTAGGATTTTTTATATTACTTGCATATGAAGCACAGTTTTGGATTCTTAATTCTTCACAAAGATTTTCTCTTTCATTACTTTTTTTTTTAATTGCATGTATTCGGTACAGGGTCTTGCCACACAGCTTAGACTGGCAGTGATGCTCCTGTCTCAGCCTCCCCAGAGCTGTGATTACAGGCCTGCTCAGAACACGCAGGGTAGGGCCAGCACAGCATGTTGTACTGGGTCCTTGCACTTGCCAGGCAGGTGCTTAGACCGGTGAGCTGTCTCTGCAGCCCCACTTTTTTGTTGTATGAAAAAAATAAAATTTTGTAACAAAATAATAAGAGAGGAACAATTGTTAACAGACTTTGTATCATTATTTTCAAAGTAGAGTGCAAGACTTAGCTCAAAAAGATTCTCACAAAAAATGACACAAAACTTTCGATTTCGGTGAAGTAAGATAAACTAATAGTATAAATGAAACAAATTAGCATATATTAAAATAATTTTGAAATACACAGTTTGGGGAAGTATTTTAACTTCTTCCTATTTCTGTTTGTCTCATTCTGTCCTGTTCTTTGTGTGTGTGTGTGTGTGTGTGTGTGTGTATTGTGTTTCTCATATAAGAGGGACCATGTGTTACTAGATTCTGTGTATCTGACTTCTATCACCTAACATTTGTGTTCTCATATTGCATCCACTTACCCATGACTGCCTCAAGTTTATCTTTATGGCAGCATGGCACTCCATTGTGTGTAAATACTACATTTGCCTTATCCATTCATTTGTTGATGGGCACACACCGTTTCCATGGTCTAGCTTAAAATTTGAGTACACAAAGATTTTCTTTGCAGATTTGTTTTTCTAGTTAATGAATTAATCTGAAGGTTACTAGAATAATTTTGTATTCATTTTCAGGACCAAAATTCTTATCATGTTTTTCTTTCTTGGAATAGCCATAAAATTCCATCTTTAAGTATTTTATCTGATGTTCATATATTACATATTCAAATCTTGAGGGTAAGGCTGGGGAGATAGCTCTGCAGTCTAAGGGCCTGCCTGGCCACCACAGGAACCTGGGTTTGATCCGTGGTTTGATGCCATGTTGGCCCCAGAGCACCAGGTGTGCCATGCCCACTGAGGCAGTTGAGACAAGAAGATCACTATGAGTCCAATATGTGTTGCAAGACTCTGTACCAAATAAATAGATAAATAAGAATGGATTCAAAGAATCTCGTGGGTAATTTGAAATTTCCTTGAAGAGCCTTAAGATGAGAAATTTTGAATGTGTAATAGAAGTATATGTTTGCACTAAATTAGATTACTCATGTTTTGTTTTGTTTCTTTCTGTCCTTTTGAGACAGGGTCTCACTATGCAATTCAGGGTTTGTAACTCAGCTGGCCTCAAACCCACAAAATCCTACCTCAACCTCCCAAGTGCTGGGATTACGGGCATGAGCCATAAGGCCCAGCTATTTTTGCCTCTTGTATGAACATACTCAATGTAAAGTGATATTGTTACATTTTATTTTTTATCTTTCATGTACCCACCTATCTGTACACCCTAGTACAAGAGGTAATTTTCAATACCCTATTCCTTAAACTTTGTATAATTTTAATTAAAATCCAGTGGAGGGCTGGTGAGATAGCTCAGTAGAATAACTGCTTGCCTGACAAGCTCAGGGTCCTGTGTTCAATCCCCAGTACCACAAAAAAAAAAAAAAAAAAAAAAAAAAAAAATCCAGTGGAAACCTACTCAACTGTTTAATTTCTTTATAGTTGCTACATAGTGGATTCAGTATCAGCCTCATTCTTTTTCACATCATCTTATTTGTTCCTTATAGTGAGTATGGCAGAAATACCCTTTTGGAACAACTTCTAAATGTTTAAAATATTTCCCATTATGATCATCAGCTAACATGCCTTACATGTAGCTATAGCTTAATATCAGTAATCAAAACATTAATAATTTAAGGAAATGATTTTCCTTTTCCCTTCCCCTACTTCCCTCAACTAGTGTTTTTTCTCCCTTATTGCACTCAGTGCTTTCATGTGACATTCTTTATCAATTGTTGTGATCATCCCTCCTGATAATGACCTTTACTAGAATTTCACTGACCAGCTCTAAGGTCAAAATTATTGATATGTGTAGCTCACTGGGTTTGATGATTACAGTCCCTATTAGACTTCATTAGGGTAGTTATTTCACCTCAGTGTTCTCATATAGAAGCTACCTTGCTGAATGGAGATGTCTACATTAACTGGTTTACTTAGCACTGAACAACCTAATCTGATTGGATTGTGTTTAGAACTCTCAGTTTCTCTGAGTTTGGGAGAATGTACTGTTTCTTAGTGAAATTGAGGCATGGTTTATTTGTTCCTAAATTGGAGAATTGTTATTTTCTTTACAGTAGATTGGTATATTCTGGTATAATTTTTAATGATATGATAGTGAAAATTTGTTTTGGTTTTTTTTGAGCAGTCTATAAAATACCTTTCCATACAGCTCAGATAAAGACTTATTATCAGTGACATCTTCATGAAGTATTTGGAGAAGATTTATTATAGATGTTGGCATAATATACAATATTTTTAAAACTTGTGCCCATGAGTTTCATTGTTAGAACTATTGGATCCAAATTATGCTTAAAAACACAAGTTAATAAGATTTTTTCAAGAGATGCATTAAACAGTAAGTTCATAAAAATTAAGTTTATTAAAATTTGCTGAAGATTTTTTTTTTATTTTGTATCTTACCAGCCCCAAAACAGCTTCCATAGGGTTTGCATATCTGTCTATGATTGATAGGTGAAAAGCTAACAAATACTAATTCTGAGGGAATCTTCTACTTAAGAAATAATATTTAACATCCCTGAAAAGGGTCTGCTGCATTAGTAAGA
Organism: Octomys mimax; assembly: GCA_002564305.1. NCBI lineage: Eukaryota > Metazoa > Chordata > Mammalia > Rodentia > Octodontidae > Octomys > Octomys mimax. The sequence goes on from NDGM011089775.1 coordinate 11,307, forward strand.
TAATTGCTACCTACTCAATACTGCAATATAAAGTGAATTTTTTAAATATGTATTGAATTTACCCTCACACCTCGAAAAACTAGAATTATCTGGCTTCTGGTGTTCCAGTTTTTGAAAATTCTCCTTTAAACCCATTTTAAATTATAGTGCAAGAAGCAGTGGAATCAAAAACTTAAATAAATCTTAATCTAATCTTTCAGAGTTTGCCTCATTCACTTTTAGAATAGTAAATTGTCTTTTATACAACAAACTTTCTAGACAACATTGATTCTTTTTATAAAAAGTCTGTTTTACAGTAATTTAACAACTGGGCATTGTTGGAATGTCCAATATGCATTAATTATTGGAATGCATATTAAAACAATGCAGCATAAACTAGATTTTTCTTGAATATTTCTTTTGCCTGTTTCACTTCTAATAATTTTTTTCAGTTGCTACAAACCAATTTTTTGGGGTTTTGTTCATAAAGTAAACCACTTTGCAATGACATAACACAAAGGATATTTCATGGCTCCTCTTACAGGTTAGGTGTCACTTGTTCCTTTTGAATACAGTAATCAGAAGTCAACAGACGTTTTCCATAGAGGACAATATAATAACTGTTTTAAGTAATCTGTGGATTACTTATCTCTAACATTGTAGTACCAAAGCAAATAAATGTTGTAAAATTTTATTTACAAAAACAGGTGATAAGAAGAATTTCATCTCCCAGGCCTTATTTGATGAGCCTGATATAAATATAAAACCCAGATGTGGTGGTGCACAAGTGTAATCCCAGCAGTCAGGTTTATTTAGGTGAATGTGATAACTAGATTGTTCATTACTGTACAGCAAATGTGATATGAACTTTTTACTTCCTACTGCCGTTTGACTATGCTTATGTATGTACTAAAAAATAGATTTAGGGGCCAGCGAGATAGCTCAACGGACTGACATGCCTGCTTAGGCAAGCACAAGGACCACAGTTCAACCCCTGGCACCATATGCCACACCAGCCCTGCCCTCAAGGCAGATTGAGCCTGCCAGAATCCAGGCTTAGTGGTGCATACCTGTAATCCTGGCACTGAGGAGGCCGAAAACAGGAAGATCACTATGAATCCAAGCTGGATAGTGAGACCCTGTAACAAACAAATACATTAAAAAAAAAAAAAAAAAAAGATCTAGAGTTTAAAATTATTTTATAACCCATTTGTAACTGCAGTATGAAGTTAGTTCAAATATATATTTGGGTATTCTGGTACTTATCTTAGTATACTGGGGGCTTATATGTTCTTAACATAAAAATTATATGTAGAAGAAATTAAATTTTATTGTATATAGACAAATTGCCTTTGAAATATTTTCAGTTTGTCACATTATTAAGGAAATGCTGTCTACATCTTTTCCCTTCATGGGTATACTTTTGTGTTTACCAGTATAAAACAGCTAAGAACTGTCTACAGCATTTCAAAAAGTCTTTTCAACTGGAGAAATTTAAGACCACATGTTCATTCTAATCGTAACACTAAGCATTCAGGAAAATTGTTTCTGGACGTCTTCATTATCCCTAACGCTTTACTAGGTACTATAAACACACACAACACAATGATCACATCAAGCTCATGGTCTCATCAAGATACATATGGATAACTATAGAGATAATGCTAATATAGTTCTTAAGGAAGAGGGTGCTAAAGTTCAAGCAGGTTCTTAGAACAAGAGTAGAAGATAAAACAAACATGGCAAGTATAGGGAATTTGAATCTTCTAGAGTTCGGTACAGAGAAGTAAAATAAGGCTAGATTGATTCAACATTGTTTTATAGCTATTTGTGTTCAGAAAGTATCCAGAAAAAATACCATTCCTAGCTACTTCTGTTAGAAAATCTTTTTCTATATGTTGCTACACATTCAGCCTAATATAATAGTACTCAGTTCAGTAGCTAATAATATTTTTTTTTAATTTACAGTGTTGAGGATCAAACCTAGGGTTTTGTACATACTAGGCAATTGCTCTGCCCCTGAACTATATGCCCAGCCTAATATATTTTGATACTTGATTAAATTGACTACATACTTGAGTAGTATAAATACCAATATATGAATTATTATTCATTTTCCATTTTCTGGTTTCTACATTACTTAACGCATTCTGTATACTAATGGTATATTGAGCTAATCCTTCCCTCCATGGGATATGGTAAGTATATATTGGTAACACTATTATCTTTTAAAATAGTTAAATTCATGGCATGTCCTTAATTTTTCACATAGAGTTGATCGAATAGCTTCTGGAAAATTTCTGTTCTGGTGTCTCTTTCCAACCCATTCCACAAATCATTGTTGGAACAACATTTCTGATGTATAATCCATTAACATCACTTTTAGTCTCAAAATAACTTTGCTAAAACTTAACTGTTTTTAGTTTCCTCCTTTTTTTCTCTGTTGGATATTTTGCTCTTTCTAGGACAGATCATTTAAATTTACACTCTTAGATGTTGTGTAAATAATACTACCTTCTACTTCTTTGGTCCTGTTTATATTCTGCTTTTCTCACTTCATCTTCATCTCATGTTTTTTGGAAATCATGATCTTTGTGATACATTTACTTATCTTTCACAGATAATCACTGATTCTTTTCTTGTTTTCCTAAAACATAAATGTGTGTTTCTTTGGGAAAAATTTCACTCCTGTCACATGCTTTTCACATAGATGCAGTATCATACTTATCATTTTGCCTTTTCACAATGCCAGCATTTATAAATATTCTTTTATGTGATACATTGTTTCACAGTGTTGCCCTTCTTTTGGACATTTCAGGTTATAGTAGCTAAAACTAAGCCCATTTCTACATAGAGCTTTTTCATTTTATTGAATTTATTTTCTTGGGGTAAATTTGCCAGAATGGTGTATTTGACATTTGCTATATATTGAATTTTCTATATTTTTAACAGAGTCTAAGTATACATAGGGCAGCAAATTACAAGCAGACCTACAGAATTTGGAACCAAAGCCTGGATCATTTAAAATACTGTCATAAAGCCTTATGTACTACCTAGTTAAGTGTGTGTTCATGTGCATGTTGCTGACATTCACAAGCAGACCTCAAGTGTGCTAAGTACTCTACCACTAAGTTATATTCTCGGCTTTTTTCAAGATTTTCAGTGTTTTGTTAAGTTGCCCAGGTGGCTTCAAACTTTTCAGTCCTTTTGCCTCAGTCTTTTGAGTGCCTGGGATTAAAGGTGTGCCGCACTACATCCTTCAGTTAGCTTCCAGAGCCATCACTACTTACAACATAGTGGAAGGTGATCTTTTCAATATAAAGATCGTACATCAGTCATTTGTCTTGCTTTAAAGGAGAGGTGTGCATGGTGTTTTTGGGAAAGATGTACATAAAAAATGAGAATTTCTGAGTAAGTCCAGGTTTTAACAGGGCTTCAAGAATATAAAACACTATAATTTTTATATCATCATTACAGGTATAGCTTAGTAAGCTTTCTGATATGAGATAGCTAATATTCTGTCAGGCTATAAGTAAAAATTTTTGACTAATTTTGAATATATTAATCAAATTATCTTTTTTTTTTTTTTTTTTTTTTT
>NDGM011089778.1:0-14114 GCA_002564305.1 Octomys mimax
AAAAAAAAAAAAAAGTGAGTAAAACCTCCAGGGCAGTGGTATGCCCTGCAGGCAGGAGTGGGAGGGGACCAGCATTTGCCAATTGCCATGGTGTAAATCCTGTCACCATGGCCTATTCAGTATACCAACATCAAGTTCCTAAGTGGGGGTTTGTAAAGAAAAATGCACACAGCAAGCTCCTGGGAGCCAGTCTGGGTGGGGCACAGTGGATGCCTGCTCACTGTCCTCAGACTTGCACAAATATTAGGATCATTTTGTTTCAGGGTTTGACAAAAATATGTGAAGTGTGATATGTTGTGAGTCAGTGTTTTCACTGGGATTTCCCTGTGGGAGGACCATCTTTCATGAAATGATAGTATTAGAAGAGATAGATAAGAATGAGTGTACGTATATGTATGTGGGTGCAGAATATCCTTGGTAAAATAAGCAAATAACTGTGCTACTTGACCTCTATTTTTTAAAATTGTGGCATGTAACACTATATAAACTCTTGAACTTCTACTTGGCATTGTTAATATGAAACTTAAAGAATGGGGATTTCCATACAGTTCACGGTCTGCTGTAGATCTCCATACAAACCAAATAGTACATCATAATACATGCTCAAGAAACACGGCTCTTCTGGGGCTGTGCACAGGATAAGAAAACAAATGAAAACTTTCTCAAGTAGGGTTTCACTTATTTATAAATTGCAGGAACATATTCCATTCTTCGCTTTCCCGTTAGTTCATGTTAGTGAGAAGTGCCATATTACCTCGCAATTTAGTGACTTAAAACAAGCATTGTTTAACTTATATCTATTGGTTGTGTGGAGACTTATATGGATGAAGGCTGAGCCTGGCTGGTTTGCTGTGAGTTAGCTCTCCTACATGTGATCAGAAGAAGCCCAGTGCTGTCTGGCCAAGGCTGCATTTGCTGAAATGGATATGATGATCAGAGGCCCTTGCCATGTGTTTTCATATTCCAGGTTAGTCTGAACTTCTTCTCAGGGTGGGAACAGATTCTACCTGAGACTCAAAACTGTCTGAAATCATCAGAACCTCTCGCCATTGCTAATCCAAGCCACCAGTTCCTCTGCCATGATTGGCCACAGAAGCTCCCTAAGTTTTCATCCTGCTCTCACTCTTACTCATGCCTCATCCACTTTTTACATAGCAGGCACAAAATCCTTCTCTTGGGGCAAATCTGCTTCTTTCTCTGGACTAAAAGTTACCACAGTACTTTGATCGTTGCTCAACTCTAGACTTACCAGATTCCTCTGAAGTCCTGGAATAAATCCAGCCCACTGTGTTTTGAGACCTTTGTAGTTGGAGGACCCTCCTGTTCTATTTCCTTTTTCACAGGATTTATTTCATTTTATTCAACTCGCTCTGCCGGGCAGTTCTTCCTCAGCCATCTGTGTCAAGCAGGACTTGCAGATTGCTTCTTGTCACATGGTCTGCATGCTTCCTTCCTCGTGCTCTCTGTTTCGTTCATTGACATGTACATTGTCTATCTTTTCCACCAGTTATGTGCTTCCTAAGTTAAAGACAGCGACTGATTGTGGGTATCATTGTGCATAGTAGTCATTTAATATGTTTTCTACTACCTTACAGAGCATGTTCCCTAATAACATTTTGATGAAAAACAGAGAAATCATTGTAACATTCCTATTTCAAATGTTTTTTTTTTTCATTTCCATGGTTTCACGACAACATATCCAGTTACACATCATAAGTCTTGATCATGATAAATGTTCTTCTTTTACAGAAATAGATTTGGAATGGCTGAAGGAATTAACAGCGGATGGGTATGATGCTGCACATACAGCAATGACACAAAACAAATGTATTAGACCATTGCTTGATTGATACAAGGAACAAATGTTTTCAGAAAGGGGTCTTTGCCAGCTCAATCCCCACATGTCCTGAGGCTTCTTTTCCAAATGGAGTAAAGAGCTCACTGGAATTGAATTTTAGTCATGTTCCATAGAGAGATAAAATCTCTCCATCATGAAAAATTGGTATCAGATGCTTGTGATTTCCTTTTATCAGCTGTTAATTGGGAGAGATGAGGAGAGTGGAGCACACTAATGAAGAAACCAGCCATTGTGAAGGTAGTTGTATTGTGGGAAGCTCTGTGATTGCTAATTAGGTGGTGGCCTTGGGAAATACGCTGCAAGAGTGAGAAGTGGAGAATAAGCAGAATATTGCAGAGCATCTCCCCAGGAGGAGAACGTCTAATGTGCTGATGCTGAAATGTTTTGAGCTATAAGAACTAGGTTGTGAACAGGTGATATCCACTGATTTGCAGCTGCTAGAAGTCCTTTTAGTTTACAGGCCTTCTATCCATTAGTAATGTTTTCCATCTATATGTTAGTAAGTATTCATATCAACTTTTAGCAAGAATAGCTTGAAAACACGTTGCAATGTGCCTTTGTATTGTAGGGAGCTCCCAAACATCTGATCTGAACTCCTGACTTTGCCTGTAGCAGCCCCCAAATGACATGCACTCCAGCCTTCTTTGCAGTTAGGACACAGGCATGTAGTCTGAGGTTGGACAAGTAGATTAACCTACCCTAGACTATGATGGAAAGAGACAGAACAGAACAGGCTCCATTTCAGGGGAGAGTGGGTGGCAACTGGGGCTATGGGATCAACAGAAATGTGGCAAGAGCTCACAGTGGTGGCAGTGCAAGCATGACGATCTATAATAACATGTGCATGACTGCTCTGTGCAAGCTACAATGGGACCTTGGTCCTCACCCATCTCCTGCTTCACCTCTTTGGATCTTCCCTCATTCCTCGGGGTCCTCGCATCCCTGTGAGCCATCTGTTGTCCGTCCAACAAAATATTTTGTGCTTCAGAAAAGCAAGGTCACATTTTAGTTTTGCTTATACGGAAGAACCGTGACTAACTCCCTCCACCAGAAAGTACCAATTATTATATGAGTACAAAATAATGAGTAGTAATATTTCATCAGATTAAGTAGACTTATATGATTATATTGTCTAGTACCATCCAAATGTTGAAAACTTTATTCAGGGGGACTTAATATTTTGTTGCATTGGTTTCTCAAATTCCAATTCATGATTTTAAAAAGTCATAACCACGATTTTAAAATTGGACTCTCTCTGGGTAATGTTATGTTTCATTCTTTTAAAAGGATGTCACATTTAGGAGATAACTCAGTGGCATAAACACCTGCCTCACAAGCCCAAGGATCTGAGTGTGATCTCTGGTACAAAAAAAAAGTCACTTTTGTCTTAAAACTGAATTTTATTCAATAAAATTAATCTATTTCACAACATTTCTTTTGAATCCTATCTTATTGTAGGTTTTCATAGGTAAAGATTTACCTTCTCTATCATCAAGAGTCATTTCATTTCTGGTACAAACACAGGGTAGCAATTGATAAAACTGGATGGAATCCATAGTTAATGGTCTATATGATTCCACAACTATTTGCTGATTTAAAAGGTTTTGTTGTTAAAATAAAAATAATTGCTAAAAACCTAGGAACTATAAAGCACTAGGGCATTGGACCATTATTCATTCAAATAAAGCACAAGCACTAAAAAGAAAACATGTTTTTTGCTATAATGAACTTGAACTAGAGCCAACAAAAACTAACCCATGATAGGTTGGAGACCAGAAAAGGAGTCAATTTTGTGGGCTTTTAGTAGGAAGAGGATACCAGAGGAACTGACCAAGTGCTGGAAACATTCCAGGTTTTCATGTGCAGACCGATATGGCAGCTGGGGCCACTACAGAGGTTTAGATTTAAATAAATTGAAAGCAAGTTAAGGTAAAGAGCCCAGATATTTGATGCAGACTACTGAACTAGTAAAGCCTATGCATATAGTCCAAATCCAGAAAACTACACTGATGTATTTCTAACACTACACCATCTGGAAGGAGCATACATACACTAATAAGGTTGGATAGGCCCTCTGATATTTTTAAAGCTTGCTTTTGCTTAACATAGATTATTTATCTATCACTGATTTCTAAGGAGTGGGAAAAACCTGGTGTAGGTACTGAGAAAATAAAACATTTCATTAAATCAGTGTGGTAGTCACCAGTCACCTTTACACTGCTGGAACAAAGTGAAAGAAAAGAAAAATAGGTTGATTTCGGTTCATAGTTTCTGAGGTTTTAGTCCACAGGTGGTTCCCAGGACAAAAAATTATGGTGGAAGATCATTCCTCTGTCCACACCAGACAAACCCAAGAGGATGTGTTATCTAGTGAGGCTGACGTATCGGGCTTAACAGTCAAGCTTCATTGTATCAACTTACTTGGTATGGGAGCTGCCATACCAATGGAATTGGTATGACACACTTTCAGGTGTGTCTGAGTGGGTGACAGAGGTGTGACCTTCTACAATAAGGTCATGGAACCATTATCCTGGCTACCGTCTCTGTTCCCTAGCTCCTTCCTCTTTGGTTCTCTTTCATGACTACCATGTTTAAATGCTTTTGCTCTCTCATGTGCTTCTATCATGATGTCTCTACTTCCCAGCCAGATGGCAATGGACTGAACGCCTTAAAACCATGAGCCGCATTAAGTTTCTGCTTCTTTAGGCAACAGGCACAAGACATGTATTGCAGTAATGGGAAAGCTAATTAATACAGAAAATTGGAGCAAAGAAGTAGGGTTATCGCTATGACTGTACCTGAGCATGCAGTTTAGGAGCCTTTAGAACGAGTGTGAAGGAGGAGTTTGGAAAAGACTGGAGATGTAGGCTAGAGAAGACTTAGAATACCACAAGAGCTTGAAAGTTGGTTCTGGTTAGAGGACAGAAGATCAGGGTGTTAATAGGAATGCAGACCAAAAAAACCAGTTTTGAGGTTTCAGTGGGGAACAAGGAATTTGTTGACAATTGGAATAGAGGCTCTGTGTAACATTCAAAAAAAAAGGGCTGGGGAGATAGCTCAGTAGAATAAGTGCCTGCCTGGCAAGCACAGGGTCCTGAGTTCAATCCCCAGTACCACAAAAAAAAAAAAAATATCTCAACTTTCTCTGTGTCATGAGATTTTGCAAGAAACTGAGATTATCATCAGTGGACAAACTTGGTGAGAAAATACGAAGGTACCACAAATTGAGGCCATGATATGAGTATTGTTTGCTGCTTTTAGCCAGATTTAGAGTGGGACTTTGGGGAAAAGAAAGGAAAAAAAATTTTCCAGATCCATGTTTAAAGTTGTGTCCAAATGAAGTGAAGAGAGATTAGCATCTTTGAAAAGAAACTTGGTACACACTATACAGGGTAAAAGAAGAAAGATACCTTAAGGACATCTCAGGTGTCAGAAAGACTACACAACAGTGTAAAAATGTGAACCTTTTATTTGGGAGTGGGCCCTGAGGCCCCTGCAAGAGAAAGATCTTTTAGGGAATTGGTTGCCTGGGATTTACTTCACTCTTCAGAGCCATGCAAGCACTCAGAAGCTCCTGGAACCCTGGTGTAAGGGTTTCTGATTTCTGGTTTCTACTAACTGCAGAATTTGGCTTCATCCATATGATGCTGACTTTATGAGCATGGGCAATGCAAGAGCTGAGGGTTCAGGTAAGCCTCACCCAGCTTTCAAAGACCTGAAAGCCAGGTAAGAAGCCCCTAAAAGGGCAGTGTGCGAAGCTATGGGAAGAAAGTGACAGACACAGTGGCCACTCCAGGAAGTCAGATATGCCAGGAGAGCAGACCTGCTGCCTGGGAAAGCCACAAGCTATGAGCACAACCAGTGTAAGAAAGAGGCCATGTAGCCATACTTCCAAAACTGATACACAGATTTAACACAGCCCAAATCTAGGTCCTAAAAATATTTTTCACAGAACTCAATAAACTGGCCCTAAAAGTTGTATTGATCCAGCAGAGACTCCAAATGGCCAAACCAAGCCTGACCAACAAGAGCCTACAGGGGCATCAAATCCTAAATGCATGAATCTTTGGAGGAGGACCTTAAATTTAGACTGAAACACCTGGATTCATAATTTCTCTCCTTTCGTTTTTGTGTAGGCATCCCCCACTTTTCCTACTTTTCTTTTAAGATTTTGAGAATTTTACCTGAGTGAAATCGTTTTTTTGACCTTCAGTCATTTAAAGTATTACTAAATAAATGTGCTCCATGGAGCAGAAGCAAAATTGCCACCAAGACTAACAATGCTACAAACTGCATCTCAACAAGAGAGCGATGCAACCATACAGCTAGAGAGGCACTGGTGTGGGAGTTTGAAAACAACAGACAAAAAGAACATAAAGACCCTGGCATAGTTCATAAGTAGACTAATGTATTTGGTTCATCATATTCAACTCATTAGCTAAGATGAGTCATAGATACTAAATTGACCATCTATTGTTTGCCAGATTGAACATCTGTGAGAGATTTCTTTCCTCTGTGGAATTTCTCAGCTCTCAAAGAAACTGAGTCATCAGGGTCAGAGTCCATCTTCTAACCATGTGATATGTCAAGTGTGATTCGCATATTAAAACCGAAAGTTGCTTTTAATGTATTATCAGTCCGGGAGAAAAATGACACAAGAAGATAAATACATCATTGTAAGACTTTAGCTAAACTATGGCAATTTAATAAGACACAACTTGGTACTGGCAGCTTTCCATTAATTTTTGAAAGTGAAAGAAGAAAAAGAATGAATAAGCGAAATGTCACATAATTAATAGCACTTATGGTTACCTTTATGGTGTATGTTCTCCTTACCTTTGGACTGAAGATGACTTAATCTCAGGTCCTATGCTGAGAACAGACTGGAAATCTGACTTGGGAGAATGCAGTGCTTGTCTACTTTCCCTATCTGCTCTTCACTCACCTGCTATCATAACTTTTTCAGCAGCCACAACGCAGGCAAATGAAACATCCCATTCTTCAAGAAGCCACTCAGCACAGCTCCAGTGAGCTGGTTTTACTCAAATTGCAGAGCAGGAACCAAATCCCAGTAGCAGGGAAAGCAAAACTTAAAATTGTGAGTAACATAGAAACCAGATAAGATCCAGACCTAAGTCCTGTAGGTGACAACCATGAACCAAAGGAGGGATTAGACAGGTAGAGGTGCTGAAATCCCAGCACAGATGACTTTGAACACGGAACACGTTCAAGGTAGTAATTAATTCTAGCTCATAAATATGAAGGTATCTGACTCTACTGTTGCCTTTCCTCAGAGAAATAGTCAAAATGTTCTGCCAAATTTTTATGCAATCTACAATTCACCTACCTATCTACTTAGTTACCCAATGCTAACTTTCTCTAAATTCTTCATTTGGTAATATTTGAACTTACCTCTTGTTATGGTTTGTGCCTAGTTGTCCCTGCAAGGCCTCATGCAGTCATGGGGCCGACTTCTAGAGTTTGTGACTAACTCATGATCCACTGGGATTATGGGTGTGAGTACTACACTCAGCCTGGGGCGGATAGCCTGAATGCAACATAAGGGAGACAGATTTGATCTCTGTTGCCATTGTTGCCACTGCTCCTCCCTTTTACTCTCTGCTCTTTGCTGCCACCACGAAAGGTTGCCCTCTGCTATATGTCACTCTGCCTTGGAGCCAGCTGAATATGGACTTAAACCTCCAGTAACTGTGAGCTAAATAAACCTTTCCTTCCTTAATTTTGAGTGTCGGGTTTTGTCCCAGCAACAAAAGAAGAGTAACTGAGACACTTATCTACTCATTGAACACATTAGATGTGTCAATGAAAAGCTGTATACCAAGATACCAATGTCACCAGAAGAATCTTTGTTTTTAATATCTAAGCTCTTCCATGAGGAGCATAGCCTGTTATGCCAATTGAGTGAGGTACATTGCATAAATCATTTCGTCTAAAAGAAGCCATATTGCTTTTCTTGAGTTTTTGTTCCCAATTAAGAACTCATGTTTCATGATATTTTTAGTCTTTGGATTAATTTCCTATGACAATATTGGCCAATTCCATAGCCCTGGTAACTTAAAACATTAGAAGTCTATTTTCACAGTCTAGGAGTCACAAGTCTGCAACTGTATCAATGGTTGACATGAAGGTGTCAACAGAGGCTACTTTCTCTAGATGCTTTAGGGAAAAGGTTATACCTTGCTTCTTCCAGCTTCTGACAGTGACCAGGACTCCTTGGCTTGTGACACATCACTAAATCTTCAAGGCCAGCATCTTCAAATCTTCCTCTCTACATATTATACAGGTAAGGCCAAATAGGCCAACCTGAATAATCCTGAATGGTCTCTCCAGCTCAACATGTTTAATTTAATCACATCGCAAATCCTTTCTCATATAACAAAATTCCTGGACTTAGGACATGGGTATTTGAGGAGCCATTTGTCTTGCCACAGATTTCAAGAAATTAAGGGTTTTTTTCTGTTAAATTACACTTATTCTTTGAAAATAAATATCATGTCTAATACATTACAGCTGCAGTAGACCTTACCCAAAACCAAGTGTTAATAACAATTAACAAAATGATATGAACAGCACATAAGAATAACCCAACCATCGTAACATGTTCTCTGAAAGGGCCTTGAACCTCTCTAATGCTGCTTTCCATTTTTTCTGTACTGGGCTACACTTTGTTTTAAGAGCATTCAACAAACACTGTATGTAAGTGATGCAATTCAGTTCAGATGAAGTCATTTAGATTTATATTTTTCTGTTTAACATTATACATTGTTAGTAACACAGATACAGAGCCTGTAGAACTAAGTTCCTTTCTCTAGTGGAGTATATTCTATAAATCCATTAATTTCTGGTTAATTGCATGGAGCATCAATGAAGACCAAGAAAACCTGCAAAAACCTTATATAAGAAGTCCAGGATTATCTTTATGCTAATAGAACTCATCACAGAATTTACAATGAAGTCTGTTTGTCAAGACCAATGTTTACTTGGATACCCCACAAGGAGTGAACAAGTGAGAAACACACAAACTCTTTTGCCTTCATATGAATTATATTTTCTTCAGATTTAGAGAATATTTACTTATGATTATACCCCAAAATTGTTGGCTCTTTTGCACCCTGACTATTTTGAGACTAAGCACATAAATAAATCCTGAAAATCACCTCTTCTAGTTCTGTCCTGAAATAACCCTGTGTGTGTGTTTGCCTCAAAAGACATCTAGGCCAACAGTGGAAGTGAAAGAGAACAAGCACAATGGCAAGTGTGGTGGGAATGATGACTGGTGTTTCCACTGATCTTGGTATATCTGCTTGTACTGAAGATATCTTAGGGACTTCTGCTAAAAGATCGATTATCAGGGTGTGTAATTTATTTATGGGATATTTAGATGCCTTTATTGCATAAAATTAAACAATTAAGACACACTTCCATCTGGTGATTGCAAAGTAACTTGGGTAGAATGACAGAACTCATTTTTATTTATGTGCAGACCTGCTTTTTTCCACAGTTAACCTTTGATACAGAGACAATAATGAAATAAGGTGATTCTCTTTTATTTTTCTTTGGTTTTTGCATGGAAGAAGCACTGCATATCTGGCAGTGGCTACAGAGACAGCCATCTGTCCACTGGCTTCCTTGCTGGGAACAGATTCACAGTAACATGTAGGGGGTGGGGGAGTCCTTATTAGAGTCTTTCCTAAGAAGGTCAACTGTATGACATTTGAATGGCCAGGGCTGGTACGGATGGCATAGCTTGTTGCTTGCTTTCTGCTCTCTGCACTATGCCTTGAGAAGGTCTGCTCATGGTAGGCCCTACTGCTGGCCTGCAAACTCCCTTTAGATCTATATAAGGCAGGACTTAATGTAGGGGCAACAAGCTAGGATTCTTGAGAAGCTACTTCCAATGTCAGTCTGATATTTTTTCAAGGTCTTGCTTTCAGGAAGAGAAGGTGGAAAGATTTTCTTCCCTGCTGGATCACTGGGATTCTACTTAGTGTGGCTTATAGAAGTGGATTTAACAAAGATTCTATGCAAGACCTCAGGAGACCCCCAAGTCTCAGTTACTGGCCTTAAAACTCCAGGAAACAAGACTTTTGCCCTCAGAAACTGTCCTCATTGATACAACCTAACATTTTATGAAGCACCTTAGGGTTTTTAAAAGCAATTTTTATAGTTCTTATCACATTTTCTCCTCAGAATAATCCCTTGAACCAGTCTGGGCAGCTATTACTCTCCAATGCATTGACTAGAAAATTGAGGCTAAGAGCAGTCAAGCAACTTGCCCAGAGTCCTAACATTCTTAATCTGTAGAATGGAGACCAGAGATCCTCCCTCCAGCATCTTAATGCAGAAGTCTTATTGCTAAGTATGATGGACACACACAAGCTCCTCTGGAGACTGTGGCTGACAACTGAGTAGTGTTGGCTGAGGTCCCTTGGTAGGCCCAAGGGTGTCAAAAGGAGTTTGAGGAATTATTTAAAACATTATATTGTTACTCTGATGAAATACCTTTTCCATCACTATGAAAAAATGATGAGGGAAAATAACATAAAAGAGGAAAGATTTATTTTGGTTCAGTTTAGTAGGTTTCAGTTCACTGTTGCTTGGCTCTATTGTGGGGGAATTGATGGGAGACAGTGCATCCTGGGAGGTGGCAGGGGGGACATGGTAGACCAACACTATTCATATTATCATAGCCAGGGATGATGCAGTGGGAGGCTAGAACCTAGATACTTTTAAAGCGTGCATGGTCAGTGACCTAACGAGACCACACCTTTCAAAGTTTTCCCCAAGTTCCAACTGCACAGCAACTAAGCCATTAGCATATGGACCTTTGGGGACCCTTAAGACTTATGGCCTATAACATACTCTTTCCCTTCTTCTTTCTTCCTTTCTTTCCTTTCTCTCTTTATACCAGTAGCAATGCTAGAGGCTTACTGGATTTTATGGAGCCATAAATCTGTCCCAGTCTTACCTTTCAACTTTGTAGAAAATCAGAAAGATAAATTATACAAAACTTACGGACTATGGTTGTCCATCAGTTTCCGGCATAAATAAGGATAGTTAGAGGCCCACTGATTCTGAGATTCTCTAGTTCAACTGTCCTCTTTGCAAGCATTAGAGAATGTGGGTAATGTGTCAGTTATCTACTGCCATGACAACATTTCATAACAGACAACCACAAAGCCTGCATGGTATCTTGATGAAGCTATGGATGTTAGTTACCAACTTGTATGCCCTTGGCTTGACAGGTTTATTCACATGTCTGTACCTTGCTGGCTGTTTCTCCTATAGGCTGGCCCCAGCTGGGAAGACTGTGTTACTACACCCTGCTGCATTTGTCTCTCACCTTCCCATATATGAGCACAGAGAAGTTCTCAAGGTGAGAAGGATGGTGTAAGCTTACCAAAGAAAACAGTGTCTCTCAAGACACAGCCTTGGGCTAGAAGGCAGTTGTTCAGTCTGTTGGCCAAAGCAGGTCACATAGAGTAGAGAAATAGATCCCACTTTTAGTGAGGCAATTCCAAAGTCATATGGCTTTGAAGGAGGGTAGATGATGGAAGTATTTTGAAATCTGTTGCTTACCTAACAGGTTAAGAGATGAACAGGATGGAGCTAGGCTTCTTGCCACTCCTCCACACTGATGCCTTTCCCATCATTTCTAAAGAAGCCTAATTTGTCTTAGCTGTGCCCTACCCGCCCTAACAGCAGCCTTCATGTAGCCGCCCCCAACCTCTGTGCTCTGGCCTGTTCCTCTCCAATAGTCACCTAATCCTGCCAAAGCACTCTGTATTAGGTTCGTAATTAGAGTGTTTGCTGATAAAGTCCAGCAGGGCCCCAAAATTTTTACTGCCAAAGAACACTTTTAATTTCTTTCCCCCCAGAGACTCCATGTTTGGAAATGGTTTTGTACCAGAGTTCTTAATAATCATTTTCTCCTTATGAATGAGTGGACAACTGCCAAGTTGAGATTCTGATGGGCATGAGATGCTAAAGTGAGCCAAAGGCAGACCAAAGTGAGAACTGTCAGCGTTTCCATTAGCTTGGGCTACATTTTCACGGGTAGGCGTCCAATACTGGTTAGCATTTGACTAGCTTTGCTCTCCCCACTGGTACCAGAATGAGCCAAGGTGATGGGCAGCTTCCATCCTGAGCTTACTCTTGTCCTCTGCTGTAGACAGAGCAGCCTTTTCTTCTGTCAGTCAATCTCAACTTCCCTCAAATTATGGTTGGGAAGTCATTGGTTATTCAAAAGGCCTACTTATTCTGTCTCAGAAATGTTGTTAATCTGAACCTAGATAATAAATCGGAGTCAAGCCAAGGATGCAGCCTCATGTTAAAAACAGGTATTATTTAGTTCTTGGGACAGACTTGTAAAAAATCAAAAGGAAATACAGGATAATTTAAAAATAGCAATTTCACTTGGGCAGGTGATGTAGTCTACCTTTTTCTGAAATTTTGGCAATTTTAAATCTGAATTTATATACAATATGCTAAAGAAGCTGTTGAAAGCTCTAGCAACTACAGTTCACCAATGTAATGCACTAGCATGAATCCTGCCCCAAATGTATGCAAGTTTGCTTTTATCTTTATATTATAGGAAAGACCAAATATGGAGGTAATCCTACTCAGCTTGAGTACCTGGACCATCTGTGGTGCTGCCCCAGGGAATAAGTCAATGAGCACTTAGAAAATGGTTATCAGCTCTGAATTCAATAAAAATTCAAAAGGAAAGAAAAGGAAAAATATGATTTGTGGTGATCTGCCTGCAGATGAACGTTCAGGGTGGTTTGGCATGATGCTCTGAGAGACTTTACATATATTACAGAGAACTGCATATAATGGATAAAGTATCAGAGGCATTGGAAAGAAGGAAAACTATCCCTATTCACTTTTTAGACTTATCATTCCTTTATTAAATACAGTTTAAGACTTGGAGCAGAACTGTTCAAAGCAACTTGCTACAGCTTTTGTAGTTATACCAATTCTAGCAAAAATATATAAATACATTGTGTTTTAGTTTTATATTTTTCTAATGACTAATGATGCTGAACATATTTTTATGTGTTTTTTGTCACCTCTACATGAAGCATCTGTTTATGAACCTCTTAGAAATCTTTCACCTTTTCTTAAGTTGGATTTCTTGACTCTATTTTTTTAATGTATTCAGTTGTTGCAGGGTCTCACTACGCAGCTTGGACTCATGGTAATCCTCCTGCTGTCAGCCTCCCCACTTCTGGGATTACAGGTGTAGGCCACTATGCCCAGACTCTGGCTGGCTCAGCCCACCCTGGGGGCAGCGCAGGCGCAGCATGTGGTGCAGGGGATCAAACCGCGGTCCCCGCACTTGCCTAAGCTTACCTAAGCAGATGCTTTAGTCCCTGAGCTATCCTGCCTTCCCGGATTGTTTTTCATCATTACTGAAATTAGCGCTTGTTTTTTTATCTATTCTATAAGTTATTGACTTAGCATTGACTCTCCAATAATGATTACAGATTTGTCTTCTCCCTGAAAGAAATATGTACACCCTTATGATGTGAGGCATTTCTACATATCAAAAAAGCTTCGCAGGTAACATCACTTTGAAAGAGTTCATTTGTGCCTGAGAGTGTAATTAACTCCAAATGAATCAGTGTTATTATGACATGATGAATGCTTGGAAGCAAATAGTCCTCAGGAGCTAGTCAACGAAGACTGCAGCAATCCCCTTTTCTGACCCTTTGGCACCATCATTCTGCTTGTGTCATATGTGATCATCAAGGCTCCTAAGACCATGCTCCAAATCACTTTCTTCTGCTTTAAGACAGGCAAGCCATATCTTTTTTGGATATTGAGGCAAAACAAGCAACTTCATATCCAAAATACGTAATGTAGTTTTTTTTCCCCCAATCTCAGACATTATCAAAATAATACGTATTCTGAAGACATTTCTCTTTTTCTCATGTTTAGTGAATGTGCCTGAGATATTGACTTACAGTACAAGACTCAGAACAAAGAAATGGCCAAAGGAAACTCCTTGCTTTTGTTTGCATAACTTTTGCCTGAGGGCATTATAATGTATAACAGATGATAAAGCAGCAGTACTGTACTATGAAGTACAGTCAGCAAAACTTACAGTACTAGGGCCAGCCAAATGTATCAGTGGATTAAAGTGACTTCAAGCAGTCTCAGGGGCTGGGGGTTCGAACACTGGGCCTGCCATGCTGGCTCTGCCCCCAGGGCACACTGAGACTGTGATTGA
>NDGM011089785.1:0-13259 GCA_002564305.1 Octomys mimax
CTCCGCCGGATCGGTTTCTCGGGGTTTGACCAGCTGTCCCGGGCTAACCCTGCTCCTCGCTGAAGATGGAGGAAGTAAAAACAGGATTACCCTTAGCTCCAGATCCACTGCCTTAGTTTCCACCACCAACTGCAGTGCACAAACACACGTTAGGCACAGGAAAGAAAGAGAGAGGACACACTAACAGTAAACACAAACAAAAGGGTGATGGGATTATTTTACTGCATGCACTGCTGAGGTAAATCTCCGCTTGGCTTTGGCGTGGGGAAGAACAGCTCTTGTTTTGTCTTCTGATTCATAGATTATATATATGTCTATGTAAATGTGTGTGCTTTGCAGAGGGGGGAGTGTTTTCAAAGTTGAGTGTAATTATGTGGCATCTCGTTGGGCGCTGTGATGTAATCAAATGACTTGTTGCTGTTAATCAGGAATAATAGTAATGACAGAGGTGTTTTTCTTGGGGAGGGATGGATTGTGGTTGCGATTAGAGTAACGATTTGTGTAAAGGACGCTCAGGGAATCGGGTTGGAGATGCTGTCCTCTGCCTTAATTTATTGTCCCCCTCCTTGTAATCTGTTGCTGGGATGTTAATCGATTAATCAGTTCTCATCTGTATAGCTGTCATGGATTTGGACTTGTTTTGCTTTGTTTTAACTTCAATCCCAAGAAGAAAGATTGGATAGCCTGGAATAAATTGCAGCTGTCCAGATAGAAGGTAATATACAGTTCCTGTTGGATTGAAAAAGCGAAAAAACAAAGACAAAAAAACTAGCATGACACATGTAAAAAAGGCGGCAGTTAAATCACTTTGACAGGTTCTAGTATGGGCGAGAGAGGTGGTATTAAGATTTAATTTTTTTTCATTCTCTTTTCTTTTTCTAAAATGTCTTTTCCTTTTTTTCCCGTTTTCTTTTTCTTTCTTTCTTTCTTCTTCTTCTTCTTCTTTTCTTTCTTTTTCCCCCAGAGGCCAAAAACAGCCCTGTGAAGTTGGCCTGGGTCTCCCCTTGGGTTCAGCCTGAGTGTCCCTCCCCTGTTATGCCCCCTCTTTTTTTTTCTTTCAGTTTTCTTGTCTTAGCTTTTGGTCGATTCTTAAGGAACCGGTGGATCAAGTTTTTCTCTTCTTGTTAATCGCATTGCTGTAGCACTGACTGACCTCTCTCTCTCTCCCTCTCTCTCTCTCTCTTTTTTTTCCTCTTTCCTGAAAGTACGTGGTGCCATTCTTGAGTGACTTTTCCTACTAGACCATCCCAAAGGGACGAGGGGGAGGGGTGGAGGAGGAGGAGGAGGACGAGGACGAGGAGGAGGAGGAGGAGGAGGAGGAGGGGGGTGTTCCTTCTCTCTCATTTCTTGGTTTTGTTTATCAGCCGATCTGTTTGCTGGATTTGGAAGCTTGGAATGACCCACCTGTGAAGTGCTTTTCCTCCCTCCTCGCCTTGAACTCTGCAGGGGGCTTGGCTTGAAGGGAGCCAGGGAGGGAAGGAGAGAAGGGGGACACAAAAAACTTCTTTCTTTCTCCGTTTATCTTCAGCCCGACATTGTCACCTCCTCTTTGAGGGTTTAGAAGAAGCTGAGATCTCCCGACAGAGCTGGAAATGGTGATGAATCTTTTTTAATCAAAGGACAATTTCTTTTGTATGTACATTTCGTTTCTCTTTCTCTTTTTTCTTTCTTTCCTTCTCTGAGGGTTAATAACCATTTCACTGATGGAGCAAACAGACTACTTTCGCTTCTCCCTGACGTTTCTTTCTTTTTAATATGTGTATGTTAAATGTGTACCTTTTTGAAGAGATAAACTCACTTATAAAATATCCGAGGAAACTGCTCTTCTTTTAAACTTTATGGATCCCTTTCTTTAAAGCCTTATGTAATCATAATTTGAAAGACTGTGATAACAGGGCAGCAGGTTGAAATATAAGGGCTATGTAGTGACTGAGTTGGGAATTTGATCTCATTATTCCATAAAGAAAGAAAGAAAAGTTTTTGGGGGGTGGGGGCTAGGGAGGGTGGTGGTGAAAGAGGGGAGGGGAGGGAGAAGGGAAGTGGTTTTGGAGACAAGAAGTGAAGCTGCCTGTTTTCCAGTAAGTAATGGAGAAATTCCAGGAGCCCAGGCTAAATATACTTGGCGATCAATACAGAAATGGCTCATTGTGAATAATTTAGCTGCTGGTGCTGTGAGAGTTTTGAAACTAAAGGCAAAAAGGACCAGGGCCAAAGGAAAAAAAATAAGTAAAAATCTCTTCAGCACTTGTCAATTCTTAAACTTTTTTTTTCCTTCAAAGAATACAGTTAGATTATTGATCTTTTCATTATGTGAATCAGAGCTAGGGGGTGTCATCTCCTACAACTTTACTTTTATTTCTGTCAGTTAAGTTCTGGTTCCTGTCGTTGGTGCCTAAGAAAAATGCCCCAAACTTGAACAAAAGTGATTCCCTCCAGCACAGCTGAAGGTAGCTGAAATTTTCAGAATCGGAACATATTAAGTAGACTTGGCATTTATATCCAACCATGGTCTGGCAGGAAATTAAGGTTACATTGAACAGGTGCTTACCCAGAACCTTAGGGAAGGCTAAAATGCCAATACACATCTGAGAGTTGGCTAACCACTGCTGCAGGAGTCTTCTAAACACAGTTGGGCAAGACGTTGTTTTGTTTTCTTGTGTTTATTTGTCATCCCCCTCCTCTTAGAACATGATGAACCAACTTGCAACAATTGTGAATAGAACTATCTGTATACTGGGGAAGTCCTCCAACTGCAGTGTGATTGTGGAGAGCGGTGAATGGTAAAACACTTAAATCCCGTTAACAGTGGCACATTCAAGGTGTAAATCCCCCCCCTTTTTTTTTTCAGTAAAACAAGTCAATTTTGATCAAGCCATGCCTTTCTCGCTAGAGCCCATCTCACAGTACCCTTATCTTTCCTATCCTATCTCCAGCAGGAATCAGATCATTTGCAGAAAGAGTTCACTGACTTGCAAATGAGCACACACAGTACGCAGGAGTGTGTTTCTTGGGCACAGGTTGCAGCAGCAGCGTGGACTAACTGCTTGGAGCTTCCAATAAGCTAAGAATTTAATGGCAGATACCAAGAGGCATCATTGTGTTAAGGGTCTAACATTTTGTTTTGCAGCACTGCACTTTGACTATGGAAACAGAGGCTATTGATGGCTATATAACGTGTAAGTATTCATTTTCATTAATTTGTTACTGGTAATAAGGTTACCTTTGCATTACCTGTATTTTAATTTCTGAGTTGTATTAAGAATTCTGTGTTGTTTTCTGTTCACAATTTTATCTTTAAATTGGAGAAAAGAATAGCACCCAAGTGAAATAAAAAGGAAATACAGACTATTTACTTGCTGCTTATTAAATTAAGGGTGTTTAAATCAATCATTTCAACACTTTGCTACTTGATTTTTTTTCCTATTTAAGTTTTGGATATGCCAGGTTAAATATATCTATTAGCATGGTGTGTACTAAATATTTTCTACTCTGTGATCTAATTCTTCCGAACATGTAACATGAAAGAATTAAGAATCTATAAGTTGACATTTTTTTTTAGCAAGCTCTCTTTTCAAATACTTACCTACCTAATGTCCTGCATTTTTAGAACTGCTTATTGTAAATGCTTTTATGTTTAATTATTAAATTAGATGTTAAACAAAAGTTACTCTTTTTAACTAAAAAATTATTTAGAAATAAGCTGCTCCTTTTCCTCTTATTTTGCTTGAGAAATTTTGATAAAGTTTTTTAATTTCTTTATTGGGAGCTGATTGTGGTTTTTATGAAATTGACATTTTATACTTGTAGTGTATACTTTCGAAAGATATTTCCCTACAGCTTCTTTTATAGGGAAAAATGCATCACTTAAAAATTCCAGACTGCATGCCACTGTATAAGAATGTTAGTAATTAGAGTTTATGTGACAATGAACAGAAACCAAAAGATTTTGTTTTGTGAAAGCAGGTGACAATGAGCTTTCACCTGAAAGGGAGCACTCCAGCATGGCAATCGACCTCACCTCAAGCACACCCAATGGACAGCATGCCTCACCAAGTCACATGACAAGCAGTAAGGCTTCATTTTATGATTTTTTTTTTTCTGTTCCTCTAGTGACATATTTGAATTTGTGAGGTCTGCGGGGTCTGCTTCTGTTGTGGTGTGTCTATTGCTATAGATTTTGCTAAAGAAAGAACAACACAGATTTATCACTGTTCATTCTAGTATTATAAAACATGAGCCTGATTACTAGTCTGAACTATCCCAAGGTGGCATTTGAGAGCTGGTGCTTACCTGTATCAGGTAAGAAATGGTAGGGTTTGCTGGTTATTGTTTGGACTTGCCAGGTTTATGACTGGATTTGTTGTTGTTGTTGGATAAAAAATACGGAAACATGTCACTTCCAAAGGACTCTTCATAGTGAAAAAAATGAAGGAATTTTATATTGCTGTGGTACAAAGCTAAACCATCAGGGGTGGAATTGTAGTATTACTTGTGTTTAAAAAAATGTGATAGTTTGTTCTTCAGACCATGGAGTGACGTGTAATTGAAAACTTATAAAACTCCTTTATATCCATTTTTCTGACAAAGTTGGAAGCGTTTTATTTTAGAATGCACAGAGAAGAACTGACAGAATTTGGAAGCATGTTTTCAGCTATAAGAATAGACGATTTTGCTACTGTTTATAGTAAAGTGTTGTTCATTGGAATAGTCAGTGTGTTTGGGTGATCAGAAAGCAACTTGTATGCTGTCAGTGACAGAAAACAAAATATTTTCATTTATTAAGAATGTGGTTTATCTTCTGTTAATTATAGTGTTGTGTCAGGTTAGTTATCAAATACAAGTGTTCTCTTATTCCTACTCAAAAATATTTGTAATCTTGTTTCCTTATATTGTTGTTATATATTTTTTCTTATATAGAAAGGACATGTGATTTATATGTAAATATAATTTTTCTCTTTCGGTGACATGTGAAGGAAAGTCAGAGTTTTTCCTTTCTTTTTTGAAGATTGAACAGAGACACCGAATCCTCTACTTAGTCATAAGCTTACTCTTGAGTTCTGATCATGTGTGGGAACTTTTCCTTTCCTCTTCCTCTTCCAGCCTTCAAAACTTGTTACTGTAAAGGCTTTACTATTAGTGAAGACTGGTGAATTATAAGCAAATCATACACACTTCTTTTCAGTATATTTTATGATTCATTAATTTTAAGGAATTTTAGCTAGTCACAGGAAATTATGATTGAACTGTTTGAATTTACTTTATTCAAAAGTTCCCCTCATTTTTATTAATGGAGAGAACAAAATTTCATCCCTGGCACAGTCCTCAAGATTTCTTTATCATGTAGAAAGGCAAAACTAATCAAATTGCTGACTGAAGTATACTAACATAGTGTGCTAATCTCTTATAATGATCTTGTAGCATTCATTTTTTTTTGTTTGATTTGCTAAAAGTTATACTACTATAACAATGTAGGCAATAAATTTTTTTAATATTTTAATATTTAATGTTAGTAGGTCTTTTGTGGGCTTTGTTTTTGTTTCTCAGAAAGTTGTTCATGTGATTTCCTAAGGAGTCAGGATAGATTTCTGTATAGTTTCTATTTGTTAAATATTTCATTACTAGCTTTGGAAACAGTGGCTATATGGAGTAGAAAGTGTCTGATAATCAGTGACTTGATTGTTCCCCCCTGGTTACCAGCAGAATTATCAGCAGGAAACCAATTAACTAATTAATTGGCTCTTTGTTTGTTAAATGGATTCTGCTTTTGTAAACACTTATTTCAAAAAGGCAGCTCACTCATCTTTTAAAATAAATAGTCCAAAGTGTAGGCATGATTAAGTTGTACAAATAAGAACTGGGCTTTTTACATTTGAACTTTTCTCATTCGACAGCAAGTCAACTTCTGTTTGGTAAAGAGTTTTCTGCGTGTGCTTTAATTTTCTAGCCTTTGGCAATTCCATGTTAGTACAGTTTTTGGCTAAGCTGAACATGTTTTCAGGTTCTTTTCCAAAGAGTTGCAGGTTAAATATTTTGGCTCTCACTTCAGAGCTGTGTGTTGCATCCTTTCTGTAGCCTCTATTTACAGTATCTAGGTTACCCACTTAGGTGTTAGATGGAAAAGATACCCATTTTTCCTCTGCTAGATCTAGGAGAATATCAGCATTTTAGATTGCCAAAGCAAGTGAAGGTAGAGAGGTTCTCTTGTTTATTAATTAGAACAGAGACCTAGAGTCAGCCACTCAGATGGTTTTCTGTGACTTGGAATAATTTTTGTGTGCGGGAGACCTGTCCAATCATTTGTATCTAAGAGCACTGCTTTTCCTTATCTCTTTACACACACTCTTGACTTTGTTAAGTGAAAATAATTTATTCTCAGAATTTCTTTCATGTGTTCAAATTTATTTCCTAGCGGGCGGATGCTTCCAAACACAGAATTACACTTCTTGGTTCAAAGAATTAGAGCCAAAAGTAAATGTGAAAACAAGAGTCTGCAGTAGCAGGAAGGAGAGATCTTATGTGTAAGGAGGAAAAAGTTATTTTTAAATCGTTTATAAAAAAATAAACCTCTGAATTTTATGTAACATTCTGGCCTTAAACTATCAATACAGTAATAAGCCCACTTCTTTTGGCTTTAGGAAAGTGGTCAGTCTGACTAGAAGGTCCCGGTCATTTGTTTAGGGTATTTGGTAGCTGCTGAGTGTTGAAGGGCATCTGTACAACTTGCTACCAGCTATGGTAGAAAAAATAATGACAGCAGCTATCATTATTTGACAGTGCTAGAAGAGAGCACTGGCGACTTGGGAGAGAATGAAAACTGTTATAATGCCTGACAATTTTTTTGTTTTAAAATTTAGTGTACAAGATAACCTTAAAAAGGAGTAAGAACTATTAACGGTGTTTACATTTTACAGTGACTCCTTCCGATGTTTTTGAGTGAATTTTCAGAGAAAACTTCGACTTTTTCTTTGGGAGTAAAGATCGCTTTGATGAGAGCATGGGCATTGTGGCTGAGATCATTAGTGTACATGTTGAGTCTGCTGACAATCTTCGGTGTCAGGAATGACAGCATATGCCTTGATGGCTACTGGAAATACACAGTGTTAAGCGATTGTAAAAATAGCATCTGGAAGTTAAGAATCTGACATAGACAACTCAGACAGAACAATATAAAATACAGTCTTGTGGCCCGTCAGGGGAAAGCGCCTGCGATTTCTTCTGGGTTAGCTCCTTCCCGCTTCTTGCCCTGGTCGCTCAGTGTTGGCCTCCTTACCTGCTGCTTTCTATTGCCAGAAGTTTTTAAGGTTCCCAAAGTTGCAATTATTCATTTTTTAAAATATCTATGTTTCTAATGCCCCGAAGTAGATTTTCTTTTCAGGGAGTTACTTGCATGATATGAAAATACATCATGACACAAAATGTGCTTCTGCTACTTTAAAACCTTTAGGTGGATCGGCTGTGCTGTCACTACTATTTACCAGTCAGCTTGTTGGCCAGGTGGCATGTATGGAATTAGAAGAGGTAGCAATTCTAGTTTTACAAGGTTCTGACCAATAACCAGGTCAAGGAGTCGTGTTTATTCTTTTCATAGTGCTCCATTTCAGTTTCTTTTCTTTTCTTTTTTTTTTTTTTAGCTAGTTTCCAGTTTTAGAATCCAGTGAAGCAGAATATATTATGATTTCTATTTCCCATATATAGAAATTGAGGCATGAAGAAATCAATTCACCTTTTAGGTTGCTTGGCAAAAAGATGCACATCTTAAGAGTTGTGCAAAAAAATGGGATATTACCTTTTGGATTAGTTAGGTTATTGGCATCTCTGCAGTGTCATCTTGTCAGGATACCCATCATGTCTGATACTGACCCGTGTTTTAGTGACAAAAGGAAATAGAAGTGTGTTAACAGGGTGAAGTGATATCAGATAATCCTGTCAGCTGGGCAGTCTGATGTGCTTTCTCCAATCTGCCTTCCGTCATGGCACTCAACGGCTCTGTGACTGTCTTCCATAGCTTAGTTTGGCGGTCACCCTTGGGTGGATTTCCATAGGGCACACCTTCCTGTAACACTTGATGGACTCAATACAAAATCTAGCTCTGTTTAGAGTCATAGTACTTACATCTTGGTGTACTTTACATTTAGTTTTTATAGAAAGGTGTGATTTGATTTTTTTCACATTTATCAGAGGTGTTATGTCTGTGTATTCAAAGAAAAACACTAAAATATATTTGCAAAAATTAATAGAAGGACCGAATATATGTTTTTTATTTTGCTTTATTTTCTACTGTTCCCCACTCCAGTTTTTAAGGCTGTACTACACAGTGGTGAGAACTAAATCTATCTTTGAAAAACAAAATCACTTCCTGCAAAAGACCTATCCTTGTTACCTCTGCCTTTGCCCCAATCTATTTTTCCTACTAGAAATACTTTTTAAAAAAATATATAATGATTGATTTGTTTTACTGGGACTCTTCCAGTAAGCTATAATGAATGAAGATCTTGAGGTTCCGTGTTCTTTTCCCCTAGCTTTTTTTAAAAAAAATCATTTATTTATTTAGTACAGGGTCTTGCTGTGCAGCTCAGACTCTAGTGGTCCTTCTGTCTCAGCCTCCCCAGCGTTGGGATTACAGGCGTGTGCTGCTATGCCTGGTTTCGGTTTCCAGCTCAGTGCCTGGCACTGGCATGGCTGTGGTACTGGGGATCAATCCCGGATCTTTGTGCTTACCATGCACGCACTTAGAGCACTGAGCTATCTCCCCAGCCCCTCTCCTAGTTTTTTTGATACATAGTGTCTTTTAAATATTGATGTGTTTTGAACTTCTGATGTTATGATAGGTCGCTTGTAGGGTTACAGTTATAAAATGTAGCATATATTGTTTTTCTTGTTCATATCAAATGTATATTCATCCACTAATAATTTCTTTTTGTGAACACACTAAGGCTTAGAGTATCTGTGGTTTGAAATAAATTGGGAATACTTAGGCATTCTTTTCCTTAAAAATAAATTGTGATTGCCAAAGGATTAACAGAAAGTAGGGAGGTATGATTTATTGAGTGTACAATAAGCTGAGGCTTTTTCTTTTGGAACAAGATCACTTTGATAAGAGGTGGGCAGCATTGCCTGAGATCATGGTGTACATAATGATGCCA
This sequence comes from Octomys mimax, assembly GCA_002564305.1. NCBI lineage: Eukaryota > Metazoa > Chordata > Mammalia > Rodentia > Octodontidae > Octomys > Octomys mimax. The sequence goes on from NDGM011089785.1 coordinate 9,144, forward strand.
ATGATGAGCTGGTGACTTCAATTTTTCAGTTGACAAAAATCATGCAGCTATAAGGTGAGGAAAAACAGGATCTCACGGTGTTGTGTTTTCTGTATTACTTAATAGTCTTGCAACAACTCCCTTCAGCAGATAAATAACGTCTCTAATTTATAACAATGAGGATCAGAGGGGGCTTGGAAGTTAGGCCGGCATGTTTTAGAATTGCTGCTTTGCCACGATGTTGCTCTGTGGCTTAGCCATTTTATGTACTCTGAGCTCCCCGTTCTCCCTGTGTAATATGAAGATGAGGATTGGTTTGGTGTGAGGTTTAAATTAAATAATACACACATTGGATTATTCTTATCCAACTTCTGGCTTATTATAAGACCTGATAATTACTGCTGGTGTCTCTCAGAGTAGTCTACTTACTTTTTAATGTACCCATGACTTATAAGAAAAAGGATTTGTTTTCAAATCCAGATCTGTTTGAGTTCTGGGTCTTTTGCTTGTTTACTATATCTCTATTGTTTAAAACATATATGAGTATGTTGGTTAAGAAAGAATTAGAACAAGCAAAATACATTACACACATTAAAAAAAAAAACCACAAATCATATGAAATTAGGTGGGGAGGACAGGAAACAGGGTCCTGAGTGGGGAAATGATTGAAGTGCGGGTACAGATTTGCCAAAATGAAACCCACTGACCTGTGTAACCAGTGTCCACTAATAAAAAATGTGGGGAAAGTAGAAGTAGAATTTGTCTCTATAGCAGAAACGTTTTATTGGATTTCAGTGTTCCTGAATAAAGTTTTGTGACTTTGGTTACATGTAAAGAAAATCATTCCTTATCTGTGGAACTCCAAGGATATCCATCATTAAGACTGGAAAAAATACATTGTCTTCTTAATGGAGTAACCTGTCCATGTTGAGCTTCAGTTCTTTCCTAGAGAGTTGTCCTCAACAATGTAATCTCGTTGTGATGCTTCTGAAACTACCGTAAATGTTCATTGGAATGACACTGTAGCAAGTTTGTAGGCCTTGCTGTTGCTGCTTGTGCGTTCTGGGGATAATAGCTCAGGTGTTTTAAATTTGAAGTCAGCTTATCGTATGTTAGTCATAGGTATTTGACACTTTGCTCTATCTTTGCAGCTGATTAATTCAACGTAATGAATATCAGCTATCTGTTGTGTAGCAGGCATGGTAAAGTAAGGTTGTATGCATCATTTTGGGGGTGGGGGACTCCCACTTTGGAGGGCCAGACAGACATCTCAGCAGGGAATTCCATTGTCATAAGCGTGGTGTCTTGATTATTTTAGGGAGTGAAAGGTAGTACTAGCTTGGTAACATTTCCAAGAGGGAGAGCCTGCTTGAGTGGAGATGTGTACTTATAAAAGATTTAAGACAAAAGTGGAGGGTTTTTTCAGTAAATAACAGACCCATTGTAAGAAGTGAGAAATGATGTGCTGTATTCTGGGAAATTCAAGGTTGGTATTTCTAGAATGTGTAAAGTTCACCTGGAGGAACTTGAATTTAGAGATGACTTTAGAGAGTGAAGCAGATCAAGATGATGGATTATCTTGTTGTGAGAGGAACCTGGCTTTTATTTTCTTGGGGTACCATGGGCATTAATAAGCGGGTGACTTCAATTTTTCAGCTGAGAAAAATCACGGTGGCTACAATGTGAGGAAAACAGACTGTGGATGTTAACTTGTCTATAGACAAGGGCATCTTTAATATGCTGGTTAGCTCAGTTTTAATCAATTATTTATTTATTTATTTATTTTGGTAGGTGGAGGCAAACAGTACCTTGTGTTTGTCAGGCAGGCACTTGTGCTGCTGAGCTATATTCCCAGCCATTAAAATGCTGTTGAATATAACTAGGGTGAAAGTAATGAGTGATAATGGACAAGAGGATAAAAAGGAAGAGAAGGGTTTGGGTCACATCTTAAAATAGACAGAATTTGGATAGTAGAGTTAAAGAGGGAAGTAAGCCAAGGTAGTGGTTACAGGGTGGTAGGGTCAGTTCATCAGTGAAAATAGGAAATACTGGAGCAGATTTCCAGGAAAAGACTCAATTTGGCTTACATCTGAATGTAGACTGTGCAGCACCTGTAGGGCAGAATTTGGGAGCATACAGAAGTCAGTTAGTTGGGTAAATTAAGATTGAAATGTGACTTTTCTCTAGTTATAGAAACTGATAAGTAGCTCATGGTTCAGTATTACTTTAATAGTAGTTTAGTATTTCTAAAAAACTCATCCTTTGAGTCAGGTGAGATGGGGCGTGCCTATAATCCTAGAATTTGGGAGGCTGAGGTAGGAAGATTGCGCACGAGTCCAAGACCAACCTGTGTTACATTGTGAGTTCAGGGCCAGCCTCAACTGCGTAGTGAGACTTTGTCTCAGAAAACAAACCAACAACCAAAAAAATCCCTCAGTAATTCTCAGCATTTGATCAGTGTTCTTATGGTATCATTAAGTCAAAATTTTATATAGAATGGATAAACACATGCTTTAATAAATTCTGTGTTTAATGAATTCCTTATGCTAGTCTTAGAAGTTGAATTAACTAATGAGATTATTTTGAGTAAAATATGCTGGTCTTTTTAAATTTTATGGTATACTTAATATCATAACTTATTGTTATGTTCTTTGAGAAGTTGGAAGGCTAACACATGCCATCTATTGCAGTGCTTTATTTTTCTTTATTCTGTAGACTATTTCTTTATAAATACATGGGATTTACAATATATTAGTGTACAATATTTGTTAGCTAAATTTCAATTGATTATGTTCCTCTGCTACTGAAGATATGTAGTAATCTAGTTCAGTGCCTTTACTGTATTAAAAAGATGTGAAATGTACTTAATTTAAAAAAAATTGATAATATTGTGCCTTAGAGTAAAATTACATAGAGGGCAGTAGAGCAAACATTTTAGCATAGCTGTTGTCTTAAAATACCTATTATAGAATTATATCTCAAATACGTAATTTTTGTGTTTACTTATCTTTATCTAACACCTTAAATTCAGAATGAGTTAATGATAGAAATGCTTCCTTTTAAGATTGCCTGTGTATGGAGGCTGAAAATTCTCCAAGGAGAGACTTCATTTTAGACCATTCAGCAAATATTTGTGGAGCGCTCACTTTGTGTAGTATACTGCTGGTGCTCAGGTACAGAAAACACGGATGAGGCATTTTGTAGAGAAGGATGTTCTCTTCATGGGTTCTCATGAATCACTTACTCCACTTAAAAGTTATTAGTTGTGATATACACATTATGTTTTATATCCATTATGGAAAAATTTGTTACTTTTCAAATTTTACCTCCCAAGAGCTTTTCAGAAGTTCATAAATCTGAAGATGCATAATGAAACAAAAGTGAAAGGGCAACCAGCTTCAGATAGGTTCCCATAGAGTAACATTCGCCATGAAATTATTCATAGTGTAGGACTGGCCCTCATCCTTGCAAGTCCCAAAACTTGATGTGTGGCACAGTTAAAGTGGATGCCTGTGTCAGGGTTGACTCACATGAAGTGAGTTTGCAGAACTGACACTGATGGTCAGAATGGCAACCTATGCTCATACCTCAATTAAAAATCTAAAAAGAGACCCCCAAGGAATTTACGCAGGATTTGGATCATTCTAGTTGGCTTGATCAGGTCATTTTGACCTTGTGAACGGACCTATATGAGCAATCAGTGAAGGTCATTTGGTGAGTGGAACAAAAGAAAGCATATAATTCAAATATTTAATGGTTAAATATATTCAGCAGCACATCATCATTGGGGTTGAAAACCTTTGTCTAGTTTCTCTTCTTTGAATGGACATGAATTTAGATTCCTGGGATTTAGACTTGGTCTAAGTTTAGCCCAAATACTACTGAGATCAGTTTATTTCCCTCTTAATGTTTCTTGGCTAAATCCTGCAGGTGCAGTCTTTAATCAACATTATTATTATAACCAGGTTATTTAGCCAGCATAAGCAGGTTAAAACCAATTCTTGTCCCAGCATCTATTAGTTTTCTTTAATGTGAATTATGTGAATTATAGTTTTTCTTCTAAATTTGTTAACTGTTGGGGGCCAGGGAGATGGCTCAGTGGAATAAGTGCTTCCCTGGCAAGCACAAGGGCCTGAG